>JAJHUQ010000080.1:0-102352 GCA_035773235.1 Eospalax fontanierii | reverse complement strand
GTCTTTGTGATAGATCCACTTAAGGGTTAGCCCAATTGCCAAAGCCTATGTCACTATTTAGCATGAAAAAGTCAGAGTGATCAAAGCAATTGGCAATTACGGTGACCTCTTCAGAAGGTGGTGTAATACAGATAGGAGATAAAATTGGAGTAGCACTGTAGGGTAAAAAGACCCCCTCCTTTATTTTATAGGCACTGCAAACTCTACCACTATGGGAAATAACCACAGTGAGATTAGAAACCTAAGTGCAAGAGCAGTCATCACTTTGCAACCCGACACATGTCCTTGAAGTTCCCAAACTACTCTCACCTAAGGATGATCTGAGGGACAAGGATTGTCCCTCTACGTAAAGAACTATAAAATTGACCAATCCAGGTACTCAGCCCACTGTAATCATTCCCATTACTTAAAGACCCTTATGGAGGGGACCACCCCCTATTACTTCGTCCCAACCAAGACTACTTGGTTTATTTGTGAGTCTAATCTCATGCCTTGTATCAGTTCCCATATCTTGACTGAACGTTTAGATCTCTGCATACTTGTTCATCTTTTTCCCCAGCTTTATTATTGTTCAGGGAAAAGAAGATGGGAATTGGCTAGAAACAGACTCTGAACTGGTATAAATCTCTGTTTCCTTGATCTCCAAGGCTAAAGTCCTTGTAGGACCTCTGCTCCTGCTTCTGTTAACTCTAACTTACGGCCCCTGTGTACTAAAAGCAATAGTTATGTTTGTTAACCAAAAATCAGTTATGCAAAACTATGGTCCTTCAAACCCAATATGATCAGCTAAAGACTCAAGATAAAACTTGAGTTTGAATAACTGAAAAACAGGGATAGGAAATGTAACACAGGGACCTCATTTTGTTTGCCTCCCACCAGACCTCCTAAGAATTTAAGACCCCAGTTTGGTATCTAATCTTATGCAAACATCTTGTGTGAAAGGATACCTAATCTTTTGTGAACATATTGTGTGAAAGAAGAGTATCTAATCTTATGAGGAGCATCTCAAGAAAATTACCATTGTTAATCACCACATCTGTGTTTGTGAAGTGATAATGGCCTCTAAACAAATTATAGAAATTCCATCTTACTGCAGTGGAATCCTGTTTTTTGAGTAAAGGGAACTGTGAGTTTGACATTTTCTCATGGTCTTCACATTGGATATAATGATAAGATGTGTCTCAATCGGTAACAAAGGCAATGATTAAATGTAAACATCTGATTCTATGGATGTGATGGGAATTTGGGATTGGATATTTTTAAACCTAAGCTTTACACACCTTGTACTTGCCTACAAAAGCCTGATCACACATTGAATCAGGGATTCTTCTCTGAACTCACCCACATACGTTTCGGAAATCAGCCAGGCTCTAACAAAATCTATCTTGCCTTTCTTTTGTGTGTGGTGACTCCTGTTTGTCACTCTATATCAGTTATATATACAAAAATGGAGGAGTGAAACAAATAAGAAACAAACACATCTTCATCCTCAGACAAGTCCTTCCTTCTCTAGCCAACCTACCAGCTAATTGTCCCTAAGCTTTGGTAGCTAACACTCAGGTTTGCTTGCTGCTACATTTAAAGAACTGTCCAGGTCTACATTTGAAGTTTTCAGGCATCTTGTGTCAAAGGTACATAACTGCTGGGGTGTAGGGGATACAGGCTTCAAGTCAGTTGGGGTGAGGCGGTGGGGGAGGCAGAGGAGAAATGGAGACAGAAACAGACATGGAAAGGACAAGATTCATTTTCCAAGGTGAGCGGTTGCCACATGTAACTACTAAGGAATTCTTGTTTTCAAAGAACAGCCTGAGCTACTTAGGGAGTTCCAGGATAACCTGCTGTCACAGAGACACACACCCTGTCCCAAAGCCAGTTGGAATGTAGCAATTATATCCTGTTTCTAAATCAAACTTGAGGATGACAGTGTTTTTCCACTGGAGTCAGTCCTCTCTGTGATTTGTAAAGTAAGAACTCATACCAGTTTTTCAAGGGTTATAAGCAAATGTTTATGGGTATACTAAACATTTATTTTCTGATCTGGTGAGCCAGATTCTGACTGCACCATAAAATGTTATCTCCTTTAGAGACTCCAGCTGTGCCCTCCCTTTTTGTGAAGACTTAGTCTCATAGTCAAACGCAGGATTTTTTCTGGTCCAATACCTCATTGACTGTGCTAAGTGCTGGGAGCAAGGATGAGCTACCATGTCATCCCTGACAGGTCTTCTTTGGAAGAGGAATTAGAGTCTGTCCCCTTCCTCATCTTCTAGGAGAGTAATGGGAGAACTTTCAGCTATTTGCACTTATCATCTAGGGTGGCAAGTCAAAGCAGAGGTATAATTGACATTCATTAATATGATTGTGCATGTGTATGCCTGAGAGAGACATAGAGACACAGAGACAGAGACAGTGACAGACAGACATTCAACTTTACCCAAGCAAACAAAAATCAAACACACACACACACACACACACACACACACACACACACACTCGTGTGTGATGTGAGACTCTGTGAAAAACAGAACTTGATCAAGACCAGGAAGACAAGCTGGGGAAAAGAAAAGACGAACACCTGGGATATGGTAGAGCACAAGGTCAAATAACCTGCCACCTTAATGGCAGTAATACCTCTCACTGAAAGGTCTCAGGACCCAAAAATGGGGTCTCAATCAGTCCAGGCCTTAGCCCCAGCCCCAACATCAGACTGAGGCCCAGGCTTTCCCTGGTGTCCCCAGGCAAGGGAGGGGCTGGGAGCTGAGCTGAAGACTTCCTTCTCCCAGGCAAGCAAACCTACCCTGCTTACTCAAGGACAAGTGAGGGACTTGGCTGAGCTGCTATTTCTAAAAAAACAAACAAACCAAAAAAGAAAAAAAAAAATAGACTGGGAACAACTGGAAAGAGGATGTTTCTTCTCTGCCTGAAATCTGAAATATAGGAGAGGAGGTTACTGCCAGTTTATAGCTCATAGACCAAGTGCAGGCCATTGTACATGACTGTGTGCCTGCTTGCCTGCCTTCCTCCTGCTTGTGTGTTTTAAGCCTTCACGAGTGGACAACTCTGACCCTTGATAGCAATGTAGGGCAGGGAGGGGAGCCTCCCTGGGCAGAAGTAACTGTCCTTACTTTACAAATGGAATCCTGTCAAGCAGTAATACACCTCTGTAATGTATTCCTGTATATCCTGATCCTGATTCTGAAATTTTTGAGGTGGAGGCAGGAGATTTTGGCAGCCCAGGGTTACATGAGACCGACTTTCAGACAAAGAAAGAGAATATATTTTACTCATTAAAAACAAATAAACCCTGGAAAGGTGTTGTTCTTGAAGTATCTGGTGGAGAGGGCAGGAGTATGAGTCTATGGAACGCATCACCATTTTCCGAAGGACTAGTCCCATAACGGATGTGTTACTCTTCAGTATTTTAATTTTTCTATATGATTATTTTGCATCTATGAGTGTTTTCCTGACAGTTGTGTTTGTGTACCACATGTATGCAGTGCCCACCGAGTTCCAAAGAAGGCTTCAGGCATTAGGGAATAGAAATTTTAGGCAATGGCTAGTCACAAAATAGATGCCAGAAATCAAAATGGAGTCCTCTGCAAAAAAGGGTCAGGGCTCTTAGCCACTGAGCTCCCTCTTGTGCCTCATTTGAATATTTAAAGTATTTTGTTTACAATGCTGAGATAGTCCCACTTTACAGATGAGAAAAATTTTGTCAAATAGTTGAGGGGTAAGGTATTGTAAAGTAACTGATTCATTAAAAAAGGTCATGGACTGGTCAAAAATGGGAACATATGATCACCTACACAAAGAAATGAATAACTGTTTTACATTCAAATGAACTGAATGCAAAAGAGGCAAAATGAACAGAGACTAGAAAAATTTCATTTGGACAGAAGACCACACATAGTAAGAGGGCCATTTCCTCATATTTAATCATCAGATGATATTACCTGAAACAACCCTGAAAAAGCCTCACCAGTTTCACAAAGTTGTAAAACAGAAAAGACAGAGAAATTATTCCTACACAGAATACAGCTCTGTACAAATAAGGCAAACGTTTAGAAGAAGCTGTCACAAAACAACAAGAAATTGCAATGGGATTGTAAGTGATCTTTTAAATCTGTCAAAATCCATTTTAATGTAGATATAAAATCTTAAATGTGAAAAAGGTAAACAGGCAAGATTTTACCAAATACACATTTTTGGAAGTCTTAAACATTGGTAGTATCACAAAAGAATTCCTGACAATAAGGGAAGAATCAATCCTGAACTCAAAGAACTTTAGAAGGGTCAAAACAATAATCACATCCTGATTACAGGGCAGGAACGTTGGAAATAGAAGACAGCACCTGAGCTGGACAGAAAATCTTCAGATGAAAGCCTTGGACCAGGGGATGGCCAGATGGCTCTGTAGACACGATGACTGTCAACAACTCTGATTATCTCAGTTTGATTCCACACACACGGAAGGAGAGAAAAATGCTCACATGCCAAATCATGCAATCCTATATGAAAGTCTCCATACTCACACACAACAAACACACTTATGCGCACACATATATATTCACACAAACACATACACAGAAAAAATGAAGACAATTTTAAATGTAAAAAAAAAATTCAAGCAAGCTTCTCTTTTGAAGAGAACACTGAATGAGAGGGGGTGAGTCTTGGTAAAATGTCCAATAAATGCAGCAAGAGGGTCTTCCACAGCGACACCTCTGCTAATAATGAGGAATACAAATTCCATGGAAAGGAGATCAAAAGAGCTGAAGCAAGAATCTGGTTTCTGAAAGAGCATGGCCAGGCATGGCGGCACAGAAGTAGAAGTCCAACACGGGAGACAAAAGCAGAACGATCATGATTTCAAGGCCATGTCAAGGTACAAAAGACACTGCCTCAAAAAGCAATAGAAGGCCTCTCAGGGGCTGGAGAGATGGCTCAATCATTAGGTGTACCACCTGTTTTTAATGATGATCATTGTTCTATGCAGAACATCCACATGGAAGCAAACAGCTATTAGTAACTCCAGCTCCAGGGTATCCCATGCCCATTTCTGAACTCCACAGTCAGTGCACACCTAGACTCATTACATTCGTGCACACAAAAGACTCACATGAATAAGATAAAAAGAAATCCATGAAAGTAAACACTGAAGTTGGCTCAGCAGGTAAAGGTTGTTGCTCCAAGCGGCACAACCTGAGTTCAACACCAAGAGCCCACAATGTGAAAGGATGTTGTGAACTCCATGGAGTTATCCCCTGATTTTCACATGGGTGGAGAGCCTTGATTGAAAAATTAAACTAACCTGGAGAGAGTAGTAATGGCCAGGATAGGGGCGGGAAACAAAATGAAAAGTGACTATTAAAGGGTATGTGTTTCTTTGCAGACTCCTCCTGTAGCAGATCTAAATTAGATTGCGATGACTGTGTCACAACTCTTTGAATACACTAAAATTAATTGAATTATACATTTGAAGTGGGTAGATTACATATTGTGTGAATTAAATTTCAAGAGAGATTTTTTCAAAAACAGTATCTCAAGTCCCTCAGGTACCTTGAAGTTGTTGTGTAGGAAAGGATGACCTTGAACTCCTGATCCTCATAACTCCAACACCACACTGCTGGAATTATAGGTATGGCCAGCACACCAGGTTCTAGGGGTTCTTCATGAATGGCAGTATGTTTCATTTTTCAAGGTACAAGTGTAATGAAAGTACTTTAAATACAATCAAGCCAATATCCCATTGAAATAATCCAGCACACAAAATAAAGTAATCATTTGTGCTGGTTAAAGTAACTACAGTAGATACAAACATGACATTCTAAAAGTGAAAACATGGAGCTACTGTTTTATAAGTAACTTGGAAACAGAATGTTTGTATGTGGGTCCAGAGAACAATCTTGCTGTGAAATCTATAACATCTCTGATCACCAGGATTATTTCAGTGATCTAGCTAGCTAGGCAGGTGCACACTGCCTTCTAAGCTGCTCTCTGTGTGACTCTACCAATTTGCGCTGATTTGGACAACCTCCATAACAGACGGCTTTCTCCAGTCAGATATATATATGTAGCTAGATTCTGTTACTAAAGGATGAAAGAGAAACTTGGAAAATTTAATACTGGTACTACAGAATGAACACTATATTTTTAAACAAAGACAGGCTCTAATGCCACTCACGCCTTCTTCCAAAATTAAGACTTGACATTATAAAATCATTGAGATGAAGACAAACAAAGGAATTACATAATTTTCCTGCAAAATTTCCTAGGAAGCAGCTTCTATATGTATGAATATGATTGAGTCTTCTGAATACCAATGAAGAAGAGACACATTTCCTAAAGGTTTGAGGAAATATACCAAAACTACAGATGATTCTAGTTTAAAATAAATATCAAAGGAAAGTGAACCCACTATGACTCCTCAAAAAAAAAAAAAAAAACGGGGTAATATTAGAAGAATAATTTCAACACAGAGAAAGGGAGACAAATGAATGTGATGATATAAAGAGAATAACTAGAAAAGGAGTCAAGTTAGGCCACAGGAGCCAAATGAGTTTTGAAGAGCTACAATTTTGTAAGTAGGTATAATCGTTTTGCAACTATGTACTTTTATCCTCTGTTTGTGGTTATTTGATTACAAAAGTTATCTTGAGAACAGCTAAGGATCTGCTGCATAGAAAACATAGAATATCTTGAAACCTAGAAGAAATAGAAAAAGACACCCAATGAAGAGATAGAGAGGAGGTTGAACTTCCCACTTGAAGATATTTAGAACGGAGTTCACTCCCTTCCTTCAGGATGCTTAGTGCCTGGGAGAAAAATCAAGAGATAGACACAGAAGTGTGTGCAGAATGAGGCCTGGCACCTCAATCATCAAATCTGTGAGTGCTGCTGTCTCTAAGCGAGAGAAGTTTAAAGGAGTCATCAGCCCACGAATATGAGCAGGGACAAGCTAGACAAAAGATAAAGGTAGTGTTCGGGTTATGAATGTTCATGGGTTGAAACTTTTGAGAGTGACGGTAACATCCAGGGTTTTCTCCCTGCAAAAAAAGATGAGACTAAAAATCCAAATCGTCAACAATCAGAACACAACTCAATGGGTGAAGGCATTTTCTGGGAAGACTGGTGACCTTACTTCCATCTTCAGAACTCATGTTACAGGAGAGATCCTCCTCCTGAAATGTGTCCTCTGACCTCAACAACACATTGTGACATATACATGACAAATACAAATAAATGGAAAACATTTGACCTGAATCCTCTAATTACCATATAGAAAGGTAGAAAAGGCAACTAAACTTGGTAGTATTGTACAGTGGGTCCCAGTCACCCTTTATGGTAAAAGACTCCTTATTTCAGGAACTCTCACAGAAATTAACTTTCCAAAGGAAAAACACCTCAATGATAAGTCAGACTTCCAGAAGAATACATAATATATTTATACATAATTTAAAGATTCCTGAAGGAATGATAAAAAAATGATCAAGACTGAAACTATTGCTACCTCAATGAATGCAAAGCTATAAGGCTTTGATGAAAGGAGACTCAGTCAGAAATCTAGTCTGAGGGAAACAGGCAGCATGTGAACAAGTTGTGCAGAGATGGGAGAATTTGGAGGCAGGAGGTGAGCAATTTAGTTCTTGGTTAGGGTTAAATAACATGAGAATGAGGTGGAGAAGTAAAGGAAAAATGTCAAATGCAATGTAAATGTGGGATTGGCAGGTTTACTGGACACCAGGCCAGTTGAGTGTAACGTCAACTTAGAAGAGTTTGGCCTCAAAGAGGGTATGTGGGTATGTGGGAAGATTCAAATTGAAAACTAGAATAAATAACATAGGCCAGGACAAACTGCTTTACTGGTTGATTACACCGGAAGAGATTTGGAGCTGGAGATGTGGCTCTACAGTGAAGATCACTAGTTGCTCTTGCATAGGACTCAGGATGGGTCGCCAGAACCCACATGGCCACTAACAACCATTCTTAAATCCAGCACTGCAGCATCTGATGCCTTCTTTTTGCCACAATTGTATTTTAGCTACAGGTAAACATAAATACCCTCAGGAAACATACTCAAATTCTTAAAATATAGAGGAAAAAATAACAATCAAGACAAGATTTAATTCCCCACATTGTAGTGACAAGCAGAAAACAGCAAGGCAGGAAACAATAGGACTATGTTCCACTACTTTGATTTTTGTTTACCTCATTTTGTGTTTGATTTATACACATGGTCTCACAATGTATCCCTGGCTGGAGTGGAACTCCACATGTAGATCAGACTGGCCTTGAAGTCTCAGAGATTCCCCTGGCTCTGACTCCTGAGTTCTGGGAGTGGGTATGCCATCACACTAGGCCCCTCCTGCTGATATTATTGACTTCAAATCAATATTCAATGTTGTGGAAGCTCAGGCCTTTGTCCTAATACTGGGGAAACACAGGAAGAAGGGTGCTTGTCATATGCAGACCTGCCTTGTCTCAATAGTGAATTCAAGGCCGGCTGCATATATATATATATATATATATATATATATATATATATATATATATATGCACAAAAAAACACTGAAACACCAAAAATAAAGAAAATCTGCTGAATAGTTGTTGTTAAAACTAAATACATTGCCATAATCCTTGATTACCTTCCCCCAAACTGAAAATAAGACCATATTACTGAAGACATTGTTTCAGACACAGGGCAAGGAGCATTTCAACAGGATTTGATCTGGAAACCTTTTCCAGGAAGGCTAGCACTCATAGTTCTAGAAGAAATTCCATAAACTGCTAAGGGAGAAAATCAAACTATGGTCTAGTCCAGCTGTAAAGCCTAAAAACCACTATGACTGACAAAGCAAAGTATCTCGATTGGTCTTGTAGTGGCACTTTTATATGGTGAATGATCAATATTTCTCTGATGTAATATAGCCAATGATTCCAGCCACATGACTAGAGAGGTCATAAGTGTAAGAAAAAATCCTATCTTGCCATGTTGCTAGACAAATGAAATTTCTTATGAATATGGATTGCAATATTTAAGTACACTGTATGCTATTCATCAAAGATACTTTTTTTTCCTGAAACAGATGTACACTATTACTGTGCTCCATAAGCCGTCCACAGTGTTAATATATGTGTGAGAGACGCTCATCACAGAGTGTCACTTCTAAAATAGAGTCTCTGCATGTGAGGTTGTTCTTTAAGGGAGTGACTTTCAGTAGCCTGGCATGTCTGCAGTGCGGGAATCTGCACTGAGGGATAGATAGCTGGGTACAAAGGCTTGACTGGACAGGAGTTAAGATATATGTCAGAACGCATCAAAACTAGTGGGGAAGGTGATGGGGAGTGAGGAGGGCAGAGGGATCCTAAAATTGGTTAAGATCTATCCTATGAGGTCCACAAAACTCAATAAAATAGACTTTAAAATCTACACAATACATATGCATACATGTACATAGAATACAGAAATGAAACAGGTCGGAAAAATACCCCGATAGCTGTGAACAGTAGTGCCAATCAGGAAGACTGGGAAGCACAGGCCTGAAGGAGGAGGAACGTCACTGCATTTCCCTTTATGTATTTCCATTCTTTCCTCAAAAAATAGTAATTTTTAAATAGAAATGCACTTTAACAGTGAACAGAGCAGTACTGAGGAGAATAGATGAGAAGTCCTGGTTTGTAGGAAAAAGCAGGTGTATAAATCTGTCTGATTCTAAATGATCCTGGCTGTCATCATTTCATCCCGTTACTCAAGCTTGTACAATTCCAAAGATGCAGGAGGGTAAGAAGAACAGAATCCTTTGTATTTCTCACATTCTCTTAATATTCTTGAGATTGGGCCCCTACGGATACCAAATTAAGTATCTCACCCAACAAAAAGCTTTCTATCAGGAATCCAGAGACCTACAGACCAGGTCTAGATATTAGTGATTGTAGAGAGCCGCGTATTGCTGCGTCTTAAAGATGGCGCCTCCTCCCGCCTTCCACCATCCCGAGGTGGGCGCTCTCTGGTGCAAACAGCTCCATAATTGGCTGTGGCTGAGGTCTGGCCCTGCTTCCGCCTGTGTGCGCCTATCTGCTTTCACCACGTGGTAGTTTGGGGTTGGCTGGCAGGAGGGGATTTAACTCAGTGGTGGGCTTTTCCCCGGGAAGAAGAAGTTAGAAAGTTAAGAAGCAAAAGGGTTGTTCAAGGTTCCTGAATAAACTGCATTTGGAAGAGTCCGGGGTCGCGTCTTCCTTGCTGGACGAGAGACAGACGCAACAAGTGATCACACCTTGTGCTACTGTTCGCAGATTTTGTTTTTCTTTTTAGTTACAAAGGAGACTTGAGGCTGTATATCTTGCAACAAGTCTGAGTCCATGCAACTAGTATAGAATGATACAGTGAAGGACTGCCTGCACTAGATTCTTCTGTGCAGTGGCCATGGCATGTCCAGAAGACAACATTTCAGGGCACTCCTCCTCATCTTCTGTCTCTTACATTCTTTCTACAGTTTCTTAAATCAAGTTTCCTGAGACTTGGGAGGGTAGAGTTTCATAGAAAGGTTCAATTTACAGCTGAGCATTTCAAGGTCACATTGATGGAGGTGGACATATGGGTACTGGGAGTTCATAGTAATTTTCTACTGTACATACGAGCACAGGCCACATGGAGCTCTCTGAGACACTGACTTGTATAGCTAAATAGACACATGATAAAGACATAAATATGTGTATAAGAAATGATGCAGTTGAAAAACAAGAAAGCCTTATGAACTAATAAATATAATTAATTGATTTCTATATAACCAAAGTCAATCAGAAAATGGCAACAGGAACAGAAATTGGAAAAGTAAAAGATTCATATGGTCAAAAGCACCAATGTAGTAAGAGTGCCAAGGTCTGGTATTTAATTATCAAATGACATAAATGTGCTCTGAAATACCCTTGATTTATTTTCCATTAGCATCAGCTTCACAAAATAGTAAAAAGAAAGTTGTTCCTACATAGAGAAAAAGCTTTATAACCATAAAATAAGAAACATTTAGAAGGAACTCTTACCAAAAAACAGAAGCGTTCAATAAAATTGTAAGTGATCCTTTAACCTACAGAAGTAGATTCTAACGTAGACTTGATCTTTGATGAGTGAAACAAATGAAGCCAGAAAGGTTCTACAATAAACATTTTTTGCTAATCTTCAATATGGGTAGTAAGACACAAATTATTCCTGAAGATGAGATTCAATCCTAGAAACAAAGTCCTGTAGTAAAACCACATTCAGTAACACATCAGTCCCACAGTGTAGGAAACCGAAATAAAAGGCAGCTCCTGAGGGGCAGAGAAAATCTTCAGATTTTCAGAAAATCTTCATTGTTTCTCCTGCAAAATATTCTATCATACTGGATTGGGTAAAAAATCTTCCATTGTGCAAATAGGTTGAAATTATTCATGTCCAACAACCCAGTTCCACAAAGAATATTTCAAGCAGTACACGCAGAACTGACTGAGGAAAGGAATGATCATATCTACGGTGTAAATAAAATTAGGTATAATTAAAGAAACCCAAAATAGCAGCAAGAACACAAACAGAAAATAAAATGACAGAAACAATTCACATCTTTTTAATAATCACTGGGAATATCAGTGACCTCAACTCTATAGTTGAAAGACACAAAGTAGTTGAATTGATTAGGAATCAAAATTCAACTTTTTGTTATCTACCAGAAAGACTTTCTGACTTTAAGGATAGGCATGACCTTAGCATGAAAGAATGGGTAATGTATTGCAAGAAAAGTTGCAAAGAAACAAGAAGACATTGCCATTCTAATATCTGAGATCATAAAATTCAAATGAAAATTAAACAGTACATATAAATCAGGTCTCTTCACTCTACTCAAGGGAATAATGGACCAAGAAGATGACACAATCATGAACACATATGTATCAAACTATATTGTACACAATTTCATAAAAATAGTCCTATTGGACATCAGACACAGATTAACATAAGCTCAATAATAGAAGGGGACTTCAATACTCCACTCTCTCCTATAGACTGATCAAGTGGACAAAAATTAAACTAGAAACATCTGAATTAAATGATCTAATACATCAAATGGAGTATAAGATATCTGTGAGTGAGTCTCCATCTCCAGAATGACTGTTGTGCTCCAGCCATCCCAGAGAATGAGGATGATTCAACAGGTCCTCAGGTAGTCCTGAGTATGGACAGGAGGAATTCCAGGGAGACTGCATCAGTGGGCAGTTCATTTATTGAAACCATGCAAGGATTTATACAGGGAGGCCTTTCTGGCTGTTATAGAAGGCGGGAAAGTTAAAGGTGGGGTCTTTAGGTAAAGGCAGGAAAATTGTAGGTCTGGTGTGGAAATTAGGAACAAGGAAACGAAACCCAAAAACCTGGTTCTGGTCTGGGGTATGCTTTGTGGGGGCGAAAAATTAAGCAACTGCTAAGGCCTGCAGTGGCTTCCTGGGATCTAGGTTATCCATGCAGGCAGACCAGGCCAGATTCTTACCATCCCTTCAAGGTATTGAGGGTTGTTTGGATTGCTCAATACCTTTTTGCAATAGACCCAGACCCCACAGACATCTACAGAATATTCAAACTAAGTACCAAGGAATAATAATTCTACTCACCAGTCCTCTAAAAAGGACCGTATACTGGGGCACAAAGTAAAGCTAAACAAATAGCAAAACCTGAAATAATTCCAGGTATTCTTTGAGATCACAATGCACTAAAATCTGAAAATCAAGAGCAAAATATGCTCTGATATATATCTGAACTCATGGAGATTAAACCACACACTCCTGAATGATGAATGTGTGAAAAAAGAAATGCAGCAATAAATAAGAATATTTCTAGAACTACATGAAAATGATAATAGCATGCATAAAACCTCTGTGACTCATTAACAGTAGTCCTAAGAGGGAAGTTTATAACTCTTAGTGCCCATGTTAAAAAATAAGAAAGAGTAAAAATTAATGAGTTTATGAAACAAACTCAAGAATCAAGAATAGTAACAGCAGACCAAAACCAAACACAGCAGATCAAAATAAATAATAACAGTAGGAGAAAATCAATGAGGTAGAAAAAAAGGAAATAATACAAAGAAACAATGACTCTGAGAGCTGCTTCTTGAAAAGGCAAACAATATACAACTGCCAATCAAAGGAAATAGAAAGGAAAAAAGTATCATCAATATCAGCGATGAAAAGTTAAATAACACAAAAAACACCAAAAATGGTCCAGAACCGTAAACTAACACTCAATTAAGTTAGAAAATCTAAAGAGAAAAAAATCTAAATCTTTAACTAAAATTTAAATCAAGAGATCATCAACTTAAAAAGACCTGTAACAAATAATAAAATCAAGACACAACTACAAAACCTCCTAAGTATGAAATACCCAAGCTCAGATGGTTTCACAGCAATATTTTACTAGACCTTCAAAGAAGATCTACAAGCAACATTACATAAATGATTTAAAAGGATAGAAGAAAAGGAGAACTCCCAAATAACTTCTAAAAAGGTGGTGTTACTGTAATACACAAACCCAGTAAAAACATAAAAACAACACAACAACTTTTTAAACCATGTATCAGTTGCTCAGAAATTAAGGTCAACAATTGACAAATGGGTCCTTATTAAACAAAAACAAAACAGAAAAGAACAAAAACTTCTACACAGAAAATAAACTAATTGAGTGAAGAGAAAGCCTACCTATTGCTTGGAATGAAATCATCGCCAACTATAAATCTGATAGAGGATGATCTCCAGAATATACAAAGAAACCAAAAAAATAAGGAAGAAGTAAATGACCCAAATGAAAAAGAGCTTATGGTCAGAGTAGAGAACTCTTGACAAAATGAAAAACAAAAATTACCAAAGAAACACCTTAAATGCTCAATATCTTTATTAATAAGAGAACAGCAAACACAAATTACTGTAATGTTTCATTTTACCCAGGTCAGCGTGTCTAAGATGAAAAGAAATGACAGCAAATTATGATGAAATGGGGGAAAGAGGAACCCTTATTCACTACTGGGGGGAGTGCACATTCATTCAACAATATGAAAATCAGTGTGCAGAACTCTGAACAAACTAAAAATAAATCGATGCTGTGATCTGGTTATACCACTCCTTGCCATATACTCAAAGGCCTATCATACTGCAAAGATACTTTCAGAGACAGGTATGCTGCATTTCTTTCCCCAGTAGCTCAAACTGGTACATTTACACAGTGAAGTTCTTCTCAGTGCTATAGAAAGACAAAATCTTAATATCTGCATGTGAATGGAGATACTAGAAGCTAGTATAATAAGTGATGGAACACAGACTCAGAAAATCAAGTGACACATATTCTCACTCATTTGTGGATCTTAGCTCTGATACATAGTTGTGACTATATATCTCCATGTAACCACAGGAGTCAAGGAAATGGAAGGAACCTGGGAAGGGGGTAAAGAGAAAAAGGAGTTGGAGAAAGAGAAATAATATTAGAAATGCATTACCAAATGGAAATGGATAAATGCAGGTAGTTTAATAGGCCACGGATGAAGAAGTGTTACAAGTTGGAGAGAAAGGAGAGATAATGCTTAGGTCAGGGAAAAATCATAAAGAAATCTTTTAGCTCAAAATGCCTACTGAAAAATACACATAAAGGGTGTGTGTGTGTGTGTGTGTGTGTGTGTGTGTGTGTGTGTGTGTATCTCCTCATAAGAGTTTAAATTAAGATCCTTCTTCTGAGGAGAAGCCATAATTTGGACAGAGCACATGGAGCACTGATGGAGTTTCAAGGAACATGGAAGTCTCCACATGGAAAACTAGCTGTCGTAGTAACAGAGACAGTAGGAAGCTGCTAAGGGAGTAGCGATGGTTCATCCCAACTGTAAAGCCCAAGAAATAACAGTGAGTGGTCCAGGAAACAATCATTATTACAGCAGTAGTGGCACTGTTACCTTGGGCATAATCAACAGCTGCTTAGTTTGGGATCAGGTCCAGTCACTAGGAGGAAATTCATGTGTGGTACAGTAAACAGCCAAAAAGATGACCTTTGAGATTGTAGATCCCAGAAAAAAAAAAAAAAACACCTTCTTTGCTTACATCCGTAGGACAGTTATTTCTTACAGTAACCTCCATATATTCTTATTTTCACAGACAGGTAAACCTCTGAACAATCATCAAAAAAACTTCTTATTGCAAAAGGTGGGTATGATTATAGAGTTTTATAACTGCTCAAAGCAGAGATTAAGTGTGTGTGAGATGACTATCCCAAAGTGACACATCTATAATGCAATGTCTCCCTAAGGCTCAGGGAGCACAGTAGAATTGTGGACAGAGAGAATATTAATGCATCTCTCAACTCTCACCAGTAATGTGTCCTCATGGAGCAAAAGGTAATTAACCCATTAAGCCACAACTACCCACAGTGCAGAAACTGAGACACCACAGAGTGCCTGTCCCTAGACTGGATCTCTCCTATGCCAAACCAACACAACCCAAGTCTCAGGGATCACTGCAGAATAAAGGGTGGAAAATCTTTAAGAGCCAAAGGTGATGGATGCCCACAAGGAAACCAGATTTTCCAGGTTGCTGGGAAATTGCTCAAAGAAACCTTCAGAAATGGCATCAGCATGCACAGCACACATGTAAGTTAGAACCAGAAAAAGTCCAGCAGAGAAGTGGGTAAATGTTGTAGAAGTCCCAGACTTAGTTGAGTTGCTCTTGGCAACCGATGACAACAGCAAGAGGGAGAGATCATTTTCTCTAAGGGAGTGACTATGGTCCACTAGGTTAACTAGGCTCCAAATGGGGAAACAGACACTCTAGTGTGACTGTCCCAACCTGTTGCTGAGGAGGACAACCTTCACCAACAGAGGACTTTCTTCCGTCAACGGTATATGTGCAGCTGGGTTCTGCTACCTTAGGCTCAAGGAGAAGTTCTCAAAATTTTAGGATTTGCACTGCAAAGCTAGGACCAACACCATGGTTAAAAAGGGAGAGCTCCTAAAATTTTTCAGACTTCATAACATGATTATGACTTGAAGCTAACAAAAAAATGGTTAAGGTGAACAGAATAAAAAAGAGTTTTCTTAAATTATGTTCCTAGGGAGCAGCTTCTAACTGTGGAGTTTTGGTTGACTTGACTGTCTTGTAATGAGGAAAAGTCACATTGCCTTAAGAATTGAGAGAATACACTCACACTACAGATATGATTCCAGAATAAAATAAGACTCTAGGAAAATTCAAGCCTTATGACTCCACACACAAAATGAATTAACATTAGTAGACTACCTTCAGGTCATGAAGGGCGAGGCAAAAAGCAGGTGAAGGCACACAGCAAACAACTGGGAAATTAGCCAGGTTAGGACTTACAGGCAAAAGGGATCACTTTACAGAACTACAATTTTACAAATATTTTCTTCTATCATGTATGTACGGTTATTCTCTGTCCTTAAAGTTAATCGTTTATTAGAAAATTTATACTGAGAACAGCTAAGAATGTAGTGCCTTAAATATACAGAATTCCCTGAAACCTAGAAGAAATAGAGGAGTTTGAACTTCAGAGGGTGGTTAGGAGACAGTCTACTTCCTTCATGAAACCTTTTTAGAGACTTTGAGGAAAAACAGGAGACAATGACAATAGAGGTGTTTGCAGGGTGAGGCCTGGAACCTGAATCATCAAGTCTGTGCATGCTGCCGCCTCTAGGTGGCATAAGGGGAAGAGATGAGGTCAACCTCGTGATTGTGATGGTGGGCAGTGAAAAAGTACATGAAAGACAAAGGGAAGGAGTAGCAGTTAAATGATAAATGTTCAAAGGTATGGTCACTGAGAGACACACTAAGATTTAAGGTTTTATTCCAAAGAAAATATGACATCAGTCAAGTGTGGGGTTCATGCCTCTAATCTCTGCACTGGAGATAAGGTACTTTATGTAAAACACAACCTTTCGCCACAAACGTTAATGCCCAAATACAAGAAAGCAGGCAACTCGGAAAAACCTTGTTTCTCATGAATCAGAATCCCTGTGTGATTAGAAAGGAGGAGGGCCTCTGGATACTCTAATTAATGTCTGGGATAGAGCAGAACCCAGGGTCAGCCAGTATATATACTACTGGGAAGAGTGTCTTGCTGGACCTAGCGGGACACCAGGGAGAAGAGGAGTTTGAAGGAAGGAGAGACCCCACATTTGTGCCAGTTTAGGAGAGGACAGAGTCGGCTGGCTTTGCTTCATTCAGAAACTGCACATGGGTGTTTACCCCTTTTGGCAAATCAACAACTCCTGGTACCATATCCTGGTTTTGGTTTGGCTTCTGTCACAATTAAGAGCCAGGAGTGAAAACAACTTTTTTTCTTGCTTTGTTTTGTTTATTTGTTTGTTCATTTATGGAAAAGCTGTCAAGATGGAGCATTATCTGGACTGCAACTTGCTGTGTAGACCAGGCTTGCCACCTACTCACAGAGAACTATTTTCAGGGAACCCAAGTCATGTTTTTCTTTCCTTTTGATTGGAGAGATTTAGTATTTTGCAGTGGACAGGCCTGTATATCATATGCTAAATAAAATGACCTCACATTAACAACAATCCTCTTGTCTCACCCTCCAAAGTCTTGGGATTACAGTTGTGTGCCATCTAACTTGGTTTTGTCTCTCCTTTCTTTTCTCCCCCATACATGCAAAGAATAAGGGAACATAATAATTTTCAAACCAGGGCTACACAGGAGCTGTGGCAGGAAGAGGTGGCACAAATATGCTCCACTGTACATGGTCCGCCTACATTGGCGGGAGGTGACAAGAACATCTCCAGGACTCCCTGACTCTAGTCCAGTGAGAGATTATTTGGACCTTGCCTGCACCTTCTATTTGTGCTACATACACTTGCATGTAACAGTACAGGTTAACCACTGGTCCTGGGACATATAGAAAATGTGCTTCCTGGGACTGGAGAGATGGCTCAGCAGATAAGAGCAGCTACTATTCTCGCAGAGGATTTGCTTCCAGGTTCCAGCCCCATGTAGTACAACACACAACATAATGTAACTCTGGCTTCAGGTGTCTGATATTCTCTTCTTGCCTCTTGACATGCAGTCACACATGGTAATAACACTCAGACACAGAAACACTCAAAAATGCAAATCTAAATAAAATCATAGGACTTGACTAAAGGCTTAGTGGATAAAGGCAATTACCCGCCAGTATTATGACCTGAGTACAATCCCCAGGACCCAAGTTGTCCAAAGGGAGAAGCGGCTCCTCTAAGGTCTCCTCTGTCCTCCACATATTTCCCTACCTCATACATAAAAAGGAAAAAACAAATAGAAGAAGAAAGCAGAAAAGCAGGCAGGTCTGCTGGAACAGATCTTTGATCTGAGAACTTGGGAGGAAGACACATGAAGATCTCTGTGTGGCTGAAGTCCACCAGAATGCAATGTTGAGGCACAGTAAAATAATAAAAAACAAAGTACTTACCAGAAATGAATAAAAAGAAAGACAAAGCAAGCATCGTCTGTGCGGGGACTGGATATCAGAAACAATTTGTATTCTATGGGAGTTTAAGACATGGAACTCAGTGACCCACAGACTGTGCACACCATGAATGTTCAGATCATCACTCTGCATTCTTGTATCATGTGGTCATCAGAAGGACAGGTTTCCACCAGGGTAAGGTTGCTCAAGCTTCTTATCCTGCCCTTCTTCTCTCAGAGGCTGAGACAAGGAAGATCCCTGGGTGTTGCTGACCACTAGGTGGGATGTGGGTGTTTGTTTACGGGGAGAATCTAACCCTACATAAATGACTAAAATTTACTCTTTTACTTTGGATACAGTGTCACAAATGGAGACTAGCCTTGAACTTGCTCTCTGGCAAAAACCCATCTTGCACACCAGACCTTCCTCCTTCCACCTCCCAAGTGCTGAAATGGCAAAGGCATGGGACATCACACCCGGCTAGGAATACAATCTTTGTATTTGTATTGTGTGCATTCACCATGCATTTCAGAGCAGCACTTATAGGATTCAGTCCTCTCCTTGTACCATTGGGTACCAGGGCTTGAACTCTGGTTGCCTGGGGGGTAGTAGCCAGTGCCTTGGTCCCCTGAGCCTTCCGTCTGGACTCAGAAATGCAGTCATATACAGCGATCAGGTATGAAACTCATTAAGACAGTTCCTCGATATTAAGGAACATTTTCATGTATTTTGCCTCATTCAGTGCCCCAAACTGCCCTGTGAAATTCACAGCATCTTCCCATTTCAAAGTAGGACATGTGATGCAGCTCCATCATCAAAATCTACTCTTCATTAAGGGGTAGCACACATCTGTACTCTCAGCAGTCAGGTGTCAGATGCAGCTCATCTAGGCAAGTCTGTGTCTGACCTGGTCTCTGCAGTGAATTCTAGGGTAGTCAGGGCATAGTCTCAAAATTCCAATCCAAGCTCTTTCCTCATACCTGATATAAGGTCTCAGACTGCCCAGTTCAACCTGCCAAGTCAGACAACTCACACTCTTCTCCCTACCCCTGTCCACTACCAGCCCTAACCTTCTTTAAAATCATATTTTTTTCCAAGTAGAGTGAGGGCATCTATCATGGGTACTATGTCCATGGATATTTCCCTAGGTCACAGATCAACTCACTGACAAAGCACACTGAGTCTCTCTCTCTCTCTCTCTCTGTCTCTCTCCCTCTCTCCCTCTCTCTCTACCTTCCTCCCATTTTAAACACCCCCCCACACACAGGAACACAAATATACACCAAGTAGTAAAATAAAAAATGTATGTATCCTCCCATCTTGTCCCCATTCCTTGCTGTTTTCTCCTCCATACTGTTTTCCTCAAAATTAGACTCATGTGGAATTCCAATGGTTTTCCCACATTAAACACACATAAACACCTGCTTCTTTTTAGAATGGTGGGCTGCACTAGGAACACAAAGATAAAACACATTAGTGATAGTAAAATCTGACCAGCCAGCCAGTTGGGCTACACAGGTCAAAAGACCAATGCCAGAGGTTTTCTCCTCACCTGAACACAAGCAAGAGGACCCCAGTGGGCTGAAGAGAAGCACTCTCTTCTCCTCCATTAGCACTAGGTCTCACAAGTATTCTAGAGTTGCTGATGCCAGGAAATGTATTAAAAGAGTCAAGAACAATTTAGCAAAAACCCCAGCACAGATATTCCTAAATCCACATCAAACCGCCACTGTAACAGATAGAGCAGGCCTCGTACTGTCGGAGGGACTAGTACCAAGATGCATGTCAGCATCTTCCCAAAAATTATTTTGTGTTTTGTCTGTGTGAGTGGTTGGCCTGCAGGTATGTCAGTACATCATATGCATGCAATACCCAAGGAGGCCCTAAGAGGGCACTGGATCTCCAGGAAGTGAATGATGGCTGGTGGTTATCCACCATGTGCCTGTTAGAAAACAACATAGATATTCAGCTGAAAGCTGCACAATCTCTCCAGCTCCTTTTAACGTTTTTTTTTTTTTTAAAAAAAACATTCTTCCTCCAATGCTGGGATACTCACTTTATAAAAGAAAGTTTCCCACGCACTTGAGTGTTGGGCTATTTTTTAAAGTAATTTATACATTACAGAATGCCATGGACTGGTCTATAATCAGAAAGAGTTATGAATTAAATAAAACTAATGAATAATTGATTCTATATAACTGAAGTTGTTATAAAGGAGGAGACAGGAATATGGAGAGAAAAAAAGATTTATGTGAACCTAGCCACAAATGTAATATGTAGACATACAGGTCCACATATTCAAGTATCAAAATTGAACCAAATGAAAGAATATTTGGGAAAAGCTTTTGATTTTATTTCCTGTAAAATCACAACAACAATTTGCCAAAGGACTACATTTGGTCTTTGAAATATACTTTTCAAAACTATCCCAATGAGACAAAGTTGGGAAAATGAAATCAAGTAAACAGTCAAGATTCTACTAGACCCATAATTTTGTTAATCATAAAAATGGATAGTAAAGCACAAAATAATTCTTGAAATTAAGAAAAGAATCAGTCCCAAAAGCACAGTTCTGTAGAAAGATCTAATACAAAAATCACATCATTCTTACAGAGTAGGACTCTCAGATTGGAAGACAGCACTTGTGTTCCAGAAGAAAACTTCAGATGAAAACATTAGAGTACGAGATGAGATGTCAAATTCCCCCAGCCAGCTCAGTGCCTGCCACCAACTCTGATGACCTGAGTTGGTCACCAGGCACTACAGGATGAAAGAAGGATACAAATGCCACAGGCCATAACATGCAATCCCACCCCCCCCACATACACACACAGACACAAATACAACAAATAAATGCCATTTTAAATTAAAATGTGTTAGAGAAATGAAATTTCTCACCATATGAGAAGTATGCAGGCTTATATATACAGACAAGTGTACCATATACCACTCATCACAGAAGCTTCTTTTGGGAGAAGATGGAAGCTAATGCAGAGTTCCCCAACTGTTCACACAAGGTACGCAAGATATACTGAAGAGATGTCCCCTCCTAGGTGACGTATCAACAGCGGGACCTCTACAAATGAGGCTCAGGGAACAAAGCAGAACAGGACGTAGGGAGAATACTAGTGAATCCTTCAAGTCTGATGAACAAAGCTTCCTTTTACAGCAGAGTGTGAAGCACACAGAAGGCCACAACAGGCCATGTTTTAGAGGATAAGAGACAGCAGTGTGTGTCCCTGGTTGGGATGCCCATTTTAAGCCTCACCCACCCATTGCTCAGTAAGCATTGCTGAAGACTAGAAGGAAAGATTGTAAGAGCCAGGTTTGGTTCATGAGCACAGAGAAACAGAGGCGATGAGGGTGCTGGCAGCTTGCCAATGTGAGCTCATGGCAATGGCGGCATCAACTGTAAGACCCATGTCATCTCAATCATACAACGGGCCAGACTGGGGTGACGTAAATGGTTGGTCAGCTAGACCTACCTGTGAACTGTTGGAGACTGATGCTACTGAGTGAAGGAGAGTAGATTTACTTAATTTCCTAGGTAGGCTGATGAGACTCCAGAGCATAAACTTGCACCAAAGGATATCTGGGTACAAATGTTTGACTAGATAGTACTTAAAATATATGCAGAATGCATGAGGATCGGTTTGTGGGGGTAAGTCATGGATGGCAGAGTGTTTGAAATTTGTTTGGGGACTGTTGTATCAAATGCACTAAACCTCAAAATGTATATAAAATTTTAAAACAGGAAATGACATGAAAGAAGAAGCGGGCATGGTCCAGGTGCCTGGAGGAGCTGGTGGGAATGACAGTCCATATGATAAAGGAACAGTGTTTAGGTATACAAACTTAACGAAGAGTAAATAAAGCATTCTATATGAAAAATAAAAGTCAAATATGGAGGCAGACATGTGTAATGGCAGTGCAGGGGACCTAGAGCGATGGCTGAGTGATTAAGAGCACTGGCTCTTCTTTCAGAGGACCAGGGTTTGATGTTCAGCATTGACATGGCAGCTAATGCCATCTGTGCTGCATTTCGAGGGGATTTCATCAGTCTTCTAATGTCCAGAGCATTGGTGTGCATGGCACACTTCCATTCTGAAAGAAAACCTCAGGGGAAAAATATGAGAGAGATATGAAAAGGAATAGAGGAGTGTGACTTCCAAACTGGGGGCAGTTAGGGCAGTTACTCCTTCAAACCTGAGTAGATGTGATGAAAACCAGAAGAAAATGACAGTACAGCTGCATGTGCGGTAAGGCCTGGAAACCAAATCATCAAAATGTGCATGCAGATGCCTCTAAATGGATAAGAGAAAAGGTGATGTCATCCTCAGCGAACATGGGCAAGGACAAGCTACGGTAATGGCAGCGACAGCAAAAACCATTTGTATTATATGAGTTCAAGTATTAGGATTTCAAGTGAGACAGTAATGTTCAGGGTCTTATTTCACAAAACATGTAAGATCAAAGTTCCATAGCTGGCATTCTCTTCCTTCGGGTCCACATCTACTCTGGTAGTTGAATTAGACACTCCCCATGCCGTCCACCCATAGGCTCAGCCCCTACTGTTATTCCACACTACAACCTGCAGAGTACAGTGGTGGTTCAGACCCCACCCACAGCAACTTCATTCCCCTGTATTGTAATCAGCTACGTTCTCTCTCCTCAAGCCTTCCAGCCTTGGGCTTATGTCTGCTCCTTTTCTGCCCTCCTCAAATATTTGTACCACCCTCCTACCTCAGACCCTGCCCACTCAGCCATCATGCTCTACACCAAACTCACTGCATTCCCCTCTTTAGGACTCACACCTACTAATGCTGATATAGTGAGACATTTCCCATGCTCCACACAAAATAGTCTTGGCCACAGCCCAGTCCACTCTTCATCATGCTTCCTGAGTCCTCCTGACTTGCCTCCCAGAATCTAGTCACTGTAGATTCAAACTGGAATGGGAAGTATTCCATGATAAAAATAAGCTGAAAGAATTCATGTCCACCAAGCCAGCCCTACTGCAAATACTTGAAGCAATACAGAGGACTGACAATGAGAATGATTGTACTCTAGGCCTAACTGAAAAAAAAATCAAAGTATAGTTTTGGAAACAGAAATATCATCAAGAACCCAAACAAATTGAAATGGCAGTAACCAAATCACTTCTTTCAATAATACCTTCAAATATCAATGGCCTCAGTTACCTAGTCAACATTCTAGTTGAAATGATTGAGAGACAAAATCCATCTATTAGTTGCCTGCAAGAATCTCATCTCACTTTCAAAACTAGGCACTATCTTAGGGTGAAAGAATGGAAAAAACCTTCCAAGTAAAAGGGATTAAGAAAGAATCAGACACTGCAATTCCAATAGCTGAGAAAACAAACTTCAAACTAAGAGTAATCACAAGAGATGAAGACTGTCTCTTTATTTTGATCAGAAGAAAAACTGATCATGAAGACATTACAATACAGAACACAGACTCATCAAAAACTGGTGTGCCCACTTGCATAGAAATGGGACTTGCAGGCACAAATTAACCCCAGTTCAGTAATAGTAGGTGACTTTGTACCCCAGACCAATCAAAAGGACAAAGAAACAACAGAAAGCCATCTGTCTTAAATGATATAATATATCAAATGAGCCTAAAGGTCATCTAGCGAATATTCCCCCCAAGACCTAAGGATACATTTTCTATTTAGCAGTCCATGAAAATTTCTCTTAAACTGACCACATACTGTGGATCAAACAAACCTCAAAAAATACAGGAAAAGGAAGTAATTCCATGCAACCCATTATATCATAAAACAAGCAAACTTAAAACCAACAGAAGCCCTAAAGTGACAGAAGTACAATTGAACCTCTATACCTAAGGGTGATGGAACTTAGTGCAACATGAAATAGAGCGTATACTAGCTCAATCCTTACCTGTCAATTATGAAGCTTCCTCATGCAACAGAAGGAGACATGCACAGAAGACAACAGCTGGCCAAAGTGTAGAGAATAAGAGACCATAGAATGTGTGTTCCTGAAAAGGACTCCTGTATTAAACTTCACCCAACCATGGCTTGGGAACCACTGCCAAGGAGATCAGAAAGATTGTTAAGAGTCAGGGTTGGTGCATGAACATAAGGAACCAGAGACTTCCAGGCCTCTTACAACTTGCCCATATGAGCTTATAGCAATGGTGACAGCATGCACAACACACGTGCACACTCACTCAGACAGAAACAGAGAATCAGGGCAATGGGCAGAGTTCACAACCTTAGCTGAGGAACTACTGGCAGTTGACTACTGCTGGATCATGGAGAGCTGATCTTTCTAGGGGAGTATCTCCAGGTAGACCGTCCAGACTCCAGTGGATGAGCTCACTCTGAGTCTCATCTGGGTACACAAATTGGACTTGATAGTCCTTCACCTCCATGATACAATGCATAAAAGCTGGTGCGGGGTGCTACAGAGGTGTGCAGAGTGAGAGGGTGGTTTAATATGGTAATGATGTATTGTATGAGATAAAAAACATTAAACAATATAGTGAGAGAAATAAATCTGCAGCAAAATAACTTCTAGGGACTCCGTGAACTGATGGGCATTTTACAACAGAATGATGAAAGGATTAAAGAAGACATTAAGAAAGAAATAAACAATTTCACCATCCCCACATCCTGTTCTTCTTCTAGTTTTGGGCACACTTCCAATACTGATCTTAGTACTCGAGATCTCTGAACTACCACCATAGTCCATACCCACCCCAAACTTGTGTTTTGACTTCTGAGACCACACTTCTATCATGGCTGTCCCCATCCCCAGCTTGCCTTGGATTCCCAGGATCTGCATCTTTCTCTAAGTGTGACCCTGGCCACAGTGCCTTGACTCACTATGAGCCTGAGAAACTCCATTTTTTCCAGAACCCACATCTTGTTCTGCTTTCAGCTTTGGGCACTTCCTTGCTTTTTCATTTGATACCCTAGATCTCTTAGCTGTCCTAGGCTGTGAGTTCTCCAAATTGTGCCATGCATATCCTCTTATAGTGGGATCGTCTGCAGCCTCTGCCACTGCATCAGAGCCAGGTATTTCCACCCTATGTGGGGTCCAGATCCTTGCAGACTGCCTGAGAACATTCAAATTCAGTCTCTGACCAGCAAATTTCCTAAATTGTGTACTGCCTGATGATCATTTGACGGGCTCAGACTTGAGAAGAAAGCCTGACAACATCTGATTCTCCCTAGACTTGGGCCTCTGTGGGAACTTCTGAGTAGGTAGACTACAGCCATCTGAATCCACCAATGTAAAATCAAAGGAGAGAACCTGAGGCCATGACCCACCAGCTTTCTAAAGCCAATAAGAACACAATCAAGACATATCAAGTATGCAAATAGAATCAGACTTCAGCTCAAGAAGAGAAGACTTCAGTCTCACACCAAAATCAAAAACAAAAAAAGACATCCACATGCCAAAATCACAATGAAAAACTAATACAAAAACTGAAATAAAATGTTCCTACCTCACACCACCTATTCTAGAGTTATAGAGTGAGAACCCAGAACACAGAATTTAAAAGAACAGTCATAAACATGATCATAGAATTCAACAAATTTAAAGAACACACAAACAAACAAATCAAAGAACGAAAAGAAGATGGAGTAAACTTTGGAAATCACAAGAAAGGTAGAAATATTGCAGAAAGCTCAAGACACTCAATAAGCCCGTTTGAAAAGACAGGGGGAGTCTCACTAATACAACAAATACTAGAAAACAGAATATCAAAATGCGATGATAAAGTTGAAAAACTTGGCTGCTCAAATAAAGATTATTAAAAATTAAAAAATGAAACCCAGGAATGGAATGTGCAGGAAATATGGAACTCCATGCAAAGACCAAATTATGAATCATTTGCATAGAGGAAGGAAAAGAATCTCAGGATAGTGATGCTTACCCTATCTGCAATAAGACTGTAGAAGAAAATTTCCCCAAATTAAGGAAATACAGGTTATACAAATGCAAGAAGTACATAGAACTTCCAATAGACAGGTCCAGAATAGAAACTCCCCATGAAGTATCAGGTAAAAATTGTAAATAGACAGAACAAAGAGAAAGTGCTGAAAGCTACAAAAAGAAAAACATGTCACATATAAAGGAAAACCTGACAGAATTACAGTTGACTTTTCAATGCAAACAATGAAACCCGTAAGAGCCTGAACCAAAGAATTCTCAGTTCTAAATCATCATAGATGCCAACCCAGATTACTTTACCCAGTAAAAATGTATATCATAGTTGAAGGACAAAGAAAAATATTCCATGACATGAATAGGAGAGGATTTATCTCTACAAAACAGGCCCTTCCAAGAAGGTTTGAACAATACAAGTAACTGAAGAAAGGGGAAAAATTAAGGTATAACAGTGGAAACACAAAGTTAGACCAACAATGCAAACAAAATTGCATTGACAGGAGCAATACAGATCTTTCAATCATAACTTTAATAAGGAACTAATAATGGACTGAATTCTACAGAAAAAAGTCACCAGCTAGTTGAATTTATTAAGAATGAATATCCAACTTTTTTTTTTATCTACAAGAAATTAACTCACCTTCAAGGACAGGTGAAAGGATGGAAAAAATATTCCAAGAAAATGCCACTAAGTAACAACGGGGGTTGCAATTCCAACTTCAAGTTAAAGCTAATCAGAAAAGAGAAATTTGGTGACTTGATTCTGTGAAAAGGAACAATTGAGCAAGAAGATATCAGAATCATGAATATGTATGTTCCAAAATCGGGTGCACTCTATTTCATAAGAACAGTACTACAGGGTGTTAAAACACAGATTATTCCTGGCTCAGCAACAGAAGGGAACTACAAAACCATTAGACAGATCAGCTGGACACAGGAAAAACAGAGACACATTTGAGTTCAAAATTCCATACATCAAATAGCCCTAACAGGCATCTACTAAACATTCCACCATGAAACCACCCAATGGCATTCTCTCCAAACTGAACCTCATAGTTCGGCAAAAAAAAAATAAAAAGCTGAAATAATTACATGAATACATACTTTAAAACTTAAATACCAAAAGAATCCCTAGGAACTACACAAACCCAAGGAGATTAAACGACATACACATAAGTGATGAATGGGGCAAAGAAGAAATTAAGAAATAAATAAAAATATTCCTGGAATTAAGAGAAAAGGATAATATAACACAACCATACCTTGAGTATTCTTTCAAAGCAGTCCTAAGAGGGAAGTTTATAGCTCTTAGTGTCTACATTAAAAATCAGAAAGAGCACAAATAAATGACATAACATTGCACCTCAACTTCACCCAACAGAAGAAATATAAAAACAACAGAGGAGAAAAAGAAGAAATATCACAACAGAAATTAGTGAAATAGAAACACAGACATCAATACAAACAGTCAATGAATTTAAGAGCTAGTTCTTTGAAAATTAAAAAGATACAGAGACCCTTAGCCCATTAACCAAAAGAAAGAAAGAGCAACTCTGTATCAACAAAATCTGAGAAGAAATATTAAAGATCACAAGAAACAACAAAAAGATTCAGAACATTATAAAAGAATACTTTAAAAACTTACAGACGATTTCATTGGAAATCGTGAAAGAAATGCATGAAAATCCATTTGGTGATATGGTTATCACCAAAGTAAACCCAAAAGTCAACAGCTTAAGCAGACTGTTAACTTATAAGGCAATTGAAACAGCAATATAAAACTTAAAGTGTAACAAAAGCCAAGATCCAGATGGATTTGTGGCAGATTTCTTCCAGACATATAAAGATCTATAACCAATACTACTTAATTTATTCAGAAAGATAGAAACTGAGGGAGGACTCCAAAATTCCTTCTTTGAAGACAGCATCTCTATAATATCAAAACCAGGTTAAAACAGAAAAAAGAAGAAAACTGTAGACCCATATCCTTAATGAACATAGAGGCAAAAATTCTCAACAAAGTACGTGCCAACCTCATACAGACACACATCAAAAAGATCATCCACCAGGATCAGTGTAGCTTTATTGGTTCAATATACATATTCAATAATGTCATAAATCTTATTCGTGGACTCAAAGACAAAAATCACATGGTCATCTCAGTAGATACAGAAAATGCCTTTTACAAAATTCAATATGCATTGATGTCAAAAGTCCTAGAGGGAACTGGACTGAAGGGAACACACTTTGACATAATTAAAGCTGTATGCAACAAGCCCATAGCCAACATCATTCTGAATAGGGAGAAATTGGAAGTATTCCCATTAAAAGCAGGAACCAGGCATGGCTATACACTATCTACACTCCTTTTTAATATACTGCTTCAACCTCTTTCCAGAGCAGTAAGACAGGAGAAAAAAATTAAAGGAATACTAATTGGAAAAGCAGAGGTGAAAATATGCCTCTTTTCAGATGATTTGCTATACCCGAGAGATCAAAACATTCCACCAGAAAATATCTAGAAATGATGACCACTTTCAGTAAACTGGCAGGTTATTAAACTCATCTAAAAAAAACAGTAGACTTTCCATATACTAATAACAAGCAGGTAGAAACTCCATGTTGTGAAGTGGGCCTGAAAGTCAGTAAGAATGTGGTTGGATAATCCTCTAATATTTGTGGCTGTTGTATGAGTGGTCAAATCTTGACAAGCCAGTTTTTAATGTAGCCAGCAAGTTTCTCAGCTGGGTTAGCTTGATCATTTCTTTTCTTTGCCATGAATATGCATAGCACCTACTAGGATGCTGAAAGGCAGCCAGTGCAGATGAAGCTGCTTCAGTGTCAATACCAGGTTGATTTCTCCTTTTTTGTTCTGCAGCTCAGGTGTGTAGTTTCTTTAACAAGAGTGTCTCACTGACACATTATGGGGATTGGGTGGGGGTAGTGAATGCAGTGCAATAGCCAGTAATATCTGAGGGTCTTTACAGTCAACAAAGTCACAAGAGGGAATACATTCCTGTACAAGGCTTTTCATTTTCTAGCCTGTGGTGCCTACTAGGGTCCCTGAACCTGTCATAGGGTCACTACATTTAAACTTCTTTAAATTGTTTATGTATGTATTGAAAAATATTTCCATGGTAGAGTTCTATGTGACTGTTTCAAAAGGCCTTTAGTGTTAGTTTTCCCTCTTCTTACTCCCTCTTCTACTAAACACTCCCATTACAAGTCCAGGTAAATATGTCCTACCTTTTCTTATACTTTCCCATTTAGATCGATGCCTTCTTTCACTGCTTGCTTGAATCACTCCAATGGCCCCTTATTAATTACTAATCTCTAAGACATTTACATTGGAAAGACACAAAATTAAAAATGCACATCCAGCATAAACATATGAAAGTAAATATGCCAAGTTTATCTTTTTTGGTGTGGGTTATATCACTTGTTGTTAGACAGGTCTATGGCCATAGGGAAGAACGTACACTCATTGCCTTATAAAATAGGTATACTATTTTCCAGGCTCATAATGACTAAGTGCTTTACACCCATATCGATGCATTTTGCAACTCTCATAAGGAATAATTCTTCTTAGTGCACATGGTGATGAGTCTAGAGATCTATCACTGTTCAAAATACAACAAAAATGGTGGTACAGTGATCTTCTCTAAATGGGAAAGCATTTTGTGTCAGAGGTGGGAGAAGAACACATGAGACCTGTAGTTTTGACACTTCAGCGTAGTTGCACATATGGATCTACAGCACTTATGATAGAATGCATAAGGCCTCTGCAAGTACCAGCCAGATAGGGCTCCGGCATGTGTGGGAGAGGTAGGCAGCAAGCCCCAGTGCTAGCTGATGACCTTTCAGTAGTTGATAGATGCTGGGATAGGGAAAATCTTTTTTGTTTTACTAAATGATTATTTTTAGTATTTTTGAAGTTTTATTAATTTTGCTAACCTAGTCTAGCTAAGCAACCCAGCACAGATCTCTAAGTCATTCCTCAGGTGATCTCCTTTGCCTCCATCCTGGGTTCCTGATTAGCTGGACAGACCTACCCACCAAGATGCCTGATGAGTCAGATCCCAGACACCTTGTCTCCATTCCACAGGCCCCAATTCCACCCTGTAATGGGCAAGCCCCAGTCAGCTCCCCAATTTCTGTCCTCCAGATCTATGAACTTGCTTCCTAAACCAACTTAGCTAAATATCCCTCCACAGATCCCTAAATTTGGCCTCAGGAGATTCTCCTAGTCCCCACTGTCTTCCCAGGCTCCTCATCCACCTGACAGACCTGTCCAACCAGGAGTCTGGTAATTCAGATCATGCCCAGTGAGTCTATATTCCATTCTGCTGATCCATTCCTACCCTGTCCCTTGCCAGACACATCCCTACTTAGACTCCAGTTCCTCCACCCCCTCCCAAGTTCTCTGGACTGCTTTCCTACTGGAGAGGTTGGGGAGATTAGAGAACACTTATCCATTGTTGGTGGGAGTGTATAGTGGTGCTGCCACTAAGCATATCAGAGTGTGGACGTTCCTCAAAATGCTAGACATTGATCTGCCGTTTCATCCAGCTTTATATTGTGGGCATATACCCAAAAGACCCTATACGGTAATACAGAAATACATATTCATCTATGTGTGTTACAGCCCTTTTGGTAATAGCCAGAAGTTGTAAACAAACTAGATGTCTATCAGCAGATGAATGCATGAGGAAGATATGGTACATATATACACTACAACACTAGTCACAACTTTAAAAAGTACGGGGCTGGAGAGACAGATCAGCAGTTAAAAACACTTACTGTTCTTGAGAGTACCAGGGTTCAAACTCTGGTACCCATACGGCAGCTAACCAACATCCATAACTCCAGTTCTACGTTATCTGAAACTCAGTTCTGGTCTCTGTGGATATTGCTTGTCAAGGTGCCGTTACGTACATTCAGGCATATCACTCATACACATAAGTTAACTACAAATGAAAGTGTAAAAAGGAAGCACACATCCAGCGAAGGCATCCAGGTAAATAAAAATTCCTTGAGTATGTAGTATTCTACAAAAAGCACACTTCTATATAAATACACAGACTACTACAAACATGGAAATCTCATTCCAAAAACAATCTCATAGTACCCACATAAATAAGATGCCATGCTCCAAATATTCACAGAGAAATAATTCCTCCATCTTCCAAAGGTAGTGTCAGTCATACAAACTCTATAAACAGATGCATAAATCCATTTTGTCCATAGCCAGTTAGTGAGACACCTGCCTACACATACCACACTACACATAGACAAATCCTATAACATCCATCATATGACCAATACATAAATAATCCTGTAATTTTCACCTGTGTTTTTCCATTTACACAATCACCCAAGTATATAAAATCTCCTTAACATTGTCACAAGCACTTATTTCTTGGAAACAGCATATTTTACTTCTGAATTGAACAAAAAAAGCCATACCCCATGTTTCAAAAGGAAAATTACACAGGTAAATCGTTCCAAGAACAAAATTAAAAACACTTTCTACTTCAATCTCAGAAGCATATTTCACATTCTTCAAATTAGTCAACTTTGTACACTATCAAAATCCAGAACTTACTTAATTTCAAAAGTCTAAAGGTATAATGTCACCTACACATGAGAAGACACACAACAGATTCTCACCACTCAATCGACACCACTGCCATTAACTACAAATTCATGTACATTTTCAAACTGTACACTGAAGTATATATGAAAAATCACATGTGCTCACTTAATTCATACTCTTCATGAAACCAGCAAGCATGCCATCACCTTTACAAAAGAATCACCTCTCAATTTCCATGCCCTCTAAAATCAAAACTCACACACTTCCTGACATTCTCAAACATACACCAAACTCCGTTTCCTTTTTTCCTGTGGGTTTGCATTTAAGACAGATCCCCCTGCAGCCCCAGCAGACCTGGGACTCTGTCTCACAGAGGTCAGAAAGCCTCTGTTCTACTGAGTGCTGGGATTAACGGCATGCACTACAACACCCAGTCTGAATCCCATATCTTATCAAATAAATACATATGTGATTTTTACTTATACAATAATTACATTCCATAATATTGATTATTGTAAATGCTTTTTATTTGGCAGATTCCAACATAAAGCTTTTACTTTTAATGGAATGAAAATATGGTACATTTGTACAATGGAGTTTTTCTCAACAGTAAGAAAAGATGAAATTATATCATTTTCAGGCAAATGGGTGGAGTTAGAGAGTATTATAGTAAGTGACGTACCACAAATGCAGAAAACTAAGAGACTTATGTTTTTCATCCTTTGTGAATTGTAGTACCAAACCTCTATTTGTGAGTACATATACTGATGTAAGAACATGAACCATGAAAATGAAAAATAATACGTGGAGGTAAAGGACAAGAAACAGCATGAAGAAGGGGAATAGGATGGAACATATGATATGGGGAGGGGAACTGGGAGTGTTTAGTTAGGAGGGAGGAGTGAGTGACATGCAGGAAGCCACAGTGGTGGAGGGAGGGACTCAGAAGAGGGTAAGGGGATTGTGGGAAGTGCTTCTTACTTGGGAGTGGGTAGGGATAAAGGAGGAGTCAGGACTGGGCAGAGAAGAGAGAGATCAAATGGGAGGAAGAGACAGTGGAGATGAATGCGTCTGGGGGGTTGGAAAGCCAGAGGGAAATGTGTTCACCCCCAAACACCCTGATGTACACTGTCTGAATATTAGTGCATATGTAAAACTGGGCGCTGTGCATCAAGGTACACAATGACAGACAGGAGAGACCTCCGTTTGACTGGTTGTGGAGGGGTGTCTAAAGGTCCCCAGACAGTATAGGAACTAGAAGATAAGTTCCTATTGATGAAGACGTGACAGACATTGGATTATGGGATGCAGAGCAATGAAGTAGGAATAGACCTAGAAGTCTTGTATCTAGAGTTTAGTTCTCATACATAATAATATTGAAGCTGCTAAGGGATAAAAATCAAACAATGGTTCAATCCAGTCCTAAAGACTAATAATCATAACAACAGACACAACAAACTACCTCTATAGATGCATTAGTGGCACTGTCACCTGGAGGATAATCAACAGATATCTAGTTGGAATTAGAGCCACCTCAATGAGAGTGAACTTATGGGTGATACTACAAAGAGAGAAAAATACACATGGCTGGAAAGCTCACAGATACTAGAGAAAACCTTGTCTGTGTCTTATCCCTAGACAAATGAAAATTCTTTTGCCAAATATGCATCCTTATAGAAACAGAGAAGTATATGATACAGCACTCATCAAGGAAGTTACTTTTTGCTACAGGTGGAAGCTACTAGAGATTTCCACAAATTACCAGATACAGAGAATGTACATCTGAGAGATGCCTAGTCCTGGATGACACATAAACAGTGGCATCTCTATACCTAAGGCTCCTGAAACTTAGTGGAATGAGTAGTTGAGAGAAAATTAATGCATCCCTCAACCCTCACTTCTGAAGCTTCCTTATGAAACAAAAAGCTACAACTAGCCAAGTGTTAAAGAACAAGAGACCCCAGAGTGAGTATTTATGGATGGCACTCCTACATTGAACCTCATCCACCCATGACTCAGTGCTCAAGGTGTAAGATAGGCTGAATGATTTTGGCAGCCAGAGCTAGTTCATGAACACTGGGAAGAAGGGTTCAGGATACCAGAAGCATGCACATGTGAACTTGGGGCAATGGTGGCATTGAGTAAGGGACCGAAAAACTCAGTTAGACAAGATCCCATAGTGGAGGATGAGAAATGCTTGGCCAGCCCTAAACTGAGAACTATCAGAGACTGAATGCTGCTGGGTAAAGGGCAGTGTATCATAGTTACTATCGCTTGATTGGCTGATCAGACTGCATTGGATGAATTGCCAGTGAAGAACATCTGGGTACAAGTAACTGGACAGGACTTGGCATCTGTGGCAGAATGCATGAGGTTCACTGGGGATTTGGGGGTGTGGAGGTAGGGATGGGAGAGGGGCTTTAAATTTGATTAAGAATGCTATTTTGAATGTAAAAAATGCTCAATAAAATTTTTAAAAATAAACTTGAAACATTTGCAAATAAATCTAAACAAAGACATTAAAGATATCTATAAAAACAATAAAAAATTTTAAACTCTAAGACGAAAATTTCAAATCCTTCAAGAAAGAGATAGAGAAATACACCAGGATTGGAAGGACCTACCATGCTCATGGACTGGTAGAATAAATATTATGAATATAACAATATTACCAAAAGCAAACTATAGATTCAATGCAATGCCAATGAAAATGCCTGTGACATCCCTCATAGGCCTACAGAAAACAAATTAAAATTCATCTGGAATCAAAGAAGACATGGAGTTGCCAAAGGGATGTTGGGCAAAAAGGTCCATCCTGGGTGAGCACCCTACCAAATCTCAAATACATTTGAGATCTATTATCATAAAGGCAGCACACTCCTGGCATGAAAGCAAACACATAAATCACTGGAACAATAGAAGACCTAAACCTCAGTGCATGCAATGTCATCCACCTGGGATTTGATAAAGATTTCACAAACACACAATGAAAGAAAGACCTCATCTTCAACAAAAAATGCTTACAAATTGGTATCTCCACCTGTAGAAGCATGAAATTTGACCCTTTCTTTTCAACCTGCACAAAAGTCAACTCAAAATGGATCAAATACCTCATTACAAAACTTGAAACTTAGAAATTGCTATGAGAGAACATATGTAGTTCCTTATGGGACAGAAGACTAGAAAACCACTTTCTAACTCAATCCTCAGTGGCTCAGGCATTCGAGTCAACAATCAGAAAGTAGGACCTCATTAAACTAAAAGTTTCCGGGCAGCAAAAGAAATAGTCAAGAAAAACAGAAGGAAACATACTCAGTCAGACAAAAAAACTTTTACATGCTACTCATCTGAGACAAGTTTAATATCCAGAATATACAAAACTGTTTTTTAAAAAACCCAAATAAAAAGTTTTGCTAAGGACAGGAACAGAGTTCCCCTCAAAGAAACAAAATATGTAAAAGAGTCAAGTTAAACACTGTGATCCTTAGCAATTAGAGAAATGCAAATCAAACCCATTCTAATGTGTTATCTTTTCACATTTAGCCTGGCTGAGATCAAGAGAACAACAGACTCCAAATGCTGGTAAAGATGTGAAAAAAGAGGAATGCTCTTTCCCTTACTGATGGTGGGAACGCAATCCCATGCAGCCACTATGGAGAGCAGTACATCGAGCTCTTTAACAAGTAAAAATGAATCACCACGTGGTGATCTGGTTATATCATTCTTTGGCACGTGCCGCAAGGACTCATATTGCTGTAGAGATTACTTTACACCCATGTGTGTTATGGCTTTCACAATAGCTAAGGATGGGGAAAAAACTAAAACTAAGTATACCTCAACTGATGAATCGATAATGAAAATGTGATACATTTACACAATGAACTTCTACTCTGTGGTAAGGAAACACAAAATCTTGAAATTTGCAGGTAATTGGGTAGAACTCAAATGGATTATATTAAGTGAAATAACACAGATTAAGAAAAGCAAGTAATGTATGTTCTTCTTCTTTGTGGTTCAACACTCTAATCCTGTATATGTGAGTATATATCCTGACACAACAAAGGGGCCAATAAATGGAAAAGCAGCAAGGAGGTAAGAAAGAACATGAAACATTGGGATCGCAGGAAACAGGAGCTACTGAGGGACAAAACAAGAAGACGGGGTATTCAACTGGAAAAGGAGGAGGGAAGGACATCCAAGGCACCGTGTGCATGAACGGGAAAAAGGAGCTCAAGAAAGCAGGGAATAACAGCAGACGGGTATTATCAAGGGGAAAATGGGGTACTTAAACTGGGGAGAAAAGAGGGAGGCTAGGCAGGGAGAGAGGGGAGAGATAAAAAAGCTTAGTTGGCCTAAACACCCAGAGAGAACAGTATTATCTCAAAGTCCCCCTGAAATATACACATACAATATCTGAACATGAGTGCATTTGTGTATGTGAAGGCTACACAGCAAGAAACACAGTGCCAGGCACGAAAAACCTCCCATCGAGTTATTGGGCAGGGTAGTCCAAAAAACTCCCCAAATAACATGTGCTGTTGATTACCTGCCAGAATTTGAAGGTAAGTCCCTGTTGCTGAAGACAGAGCACACTCTGAACACAAGACTTGGAGTTATAGAGCTGGAACTGGAACTGACCAGGATGCCTTCTTCCTTAAGTCTAGTTCTCACAGTTCTAGAGTATCCTGGGCAAGCTACTAAAGAAGGAAATCAGTGGTCCACACGTGCTGTCAAGCCTACTAAACAGAATGGCTGGCACACCAGTCTATCTCTATTGGTGCGAGAGTGGCAGCATCCTTAACAACAGGGTAATCAACAGCTATCAAAATGGATTAAAGTCATCTCAATGGGATAAGCTCATGAGTGGCACTGTGAACCTAGACAAGCACACATTGCTGAAGAAGACATGGATCCTAGAGAAATCCCTAGCCCTTTCCCATCCCTAGAAAATTAATTTTTTATTGTATGTCTAATGAGGATTCTTTTATTTACTGAGAATTATACAATATTCCACTCATCAAAGAAGCTAATTTTGGAAACAATTGGAGGCTGTTACAGAGTCCCACAACGGGTCACAAACAGAGAACATTTGTCAAAGACATGAACAGCCCTAAGAGACAAATCTACATTTGATCCTCTCTACCTAACGCTCATGGAAAATAGCAAAACAGGGTGTAGAACAAATACTAATACATTCCTCAACTCTCACCTCATACAACAGAGTGCAATGCACACAGAAGACCACAACTGGCTAAGTATTAGAGAATGAGATACTGCAGCGTTTGTGTCCCTGGATTGGACTCCTCTATTAAACCTCACTCACACACAGATCAGGGACAACAGAAGAAGAGGGGAATGAAAAACTGTAAGATCAAGGGTAAACTTATGAACATAAGGAAACAGAGTCTTTCAGGATTCTGGGAACTTGCTCATATGAAGTTGCAACAATGGTGATGGCATGCACAAGACCCACAACAAATGAATAAGACAAAATCTCAGCATGAGAGAGGGGAAGTGGGCAGCCGATCCCAGACCCAACCAAGGAACTTAGAACTACTGATGATTGTGGGGTGAGGGACAGTAGATCTGACTTGTTTCCAGGGAATGAATTTGCAATGAGGGAAATCTGGACACAAATGCTTGACTAGATAGGACTTAGCATGTATGACAGATGAATGAAATGCACTTGTGTGGGGCTATGGAGGAGGAGGCTGGGATATGGAAGAAACTCTGATTTTCATTTTCATTAAGATCTGTTTTATGAAATACACAAAATTTATATTAAATAAAAACCAGGAAAAGAACTTTTATATGTAAAGCAGAAAATGTAAACAAAAAGAAATATATATATATTTTAATTCCTCAAGAAATTTGGGCTGGAGAGGAATAACTGAGCATAATTGGACAATATACAACATGCCAATAGCTAACTTCATTCTAAATCCATAAAAATAGAAGCTTTCCCAGTAAAATCGATAACCTGACAAGGCTGTCCACTACCTAATCTTTTTTCAAAATTGTGTTCACATATTGCTAGAACTGTAAGACAAGGAATGGAAATTAAAGGAGAGAGTAATTGGAAAAGAAGAGGTCAAATTACCATCATTACCAGACAATGTATTATAAATAAGAGAATGATTAATACTTTCATTAAAGTGGCAGGTTATGAAACCAATCTACGTAATTATGTAACCTTTCCATATTGTAAAAACAAGCAACCAGAGAAAGAGTCCGTGGAAAACCTTCCATTCACAGTAACTTTAAAATAATAAAATATCTAGGAATAACGCTTGTTGGGGTTCCCAGCACTCAGGGCCAGCCTGAAGAGTACCAAAGGATCTCCGCCATAGTGTGAGGGATTGAGAAGGCACAGAATCAAGACACTGACTCCGGGAGTTGAACAGAAAGCCAGCAGTGGTGGTCTGCTGAAAACTCCTTTATTCAAGAAAGAGCAAAGAGTCTTATAGGTCCTGTTATCCAATAGTCTTATGGGGTGTGGTCCTGACCACAGTCAATCACAGTTTGTCCCAGGTGAATCAGGTTCCCTCCAGCTGCTGGTCAGAAACTGGCTTCACAACCAACGGGTACGGAGCACCACACCCACGAGAGCCATTCTCCATTCCTCCTGACAGGTGGCCTATCTAGGCCCACCCTCCATTATGCCCAACAAACCCTAACAAAAGATATTAATGTTCTTTACAGTCAAATATTTAAATCTCTTAAGCAAACAGATTGAGGAAGAGAAAAGTTGGAAAAATCCACCATGCTACTACACAGAAAGCAAAAGTATACTCCCACATTAATGAACATAGATGCAAAAATTCTCAGCAAAACACTTCCAGACCGCATACAGAAACACATCAAACACATTATTAAGCATTACAAAGTTGTCTTTCTTCCAGAGATGCAGAGATAGTTTAATATATATATAAATCAATAAAGTTATAAATACTATACGTTGAATCAAAGACAAAACACACGATCATCTCAATAGATGCAGAAAAGGCCTTTAGCAAAACTCAAAATGCATTCATGTTAAAAATCCTAGAGAGAATGGGACTCTAGGGAACATACCTCAACACAATTAAAGCTGTCTATCTCTCTATCTATCTATATCTATATATATACATATACAGATATAGATATAGATATAAAGAAAGAGACAGAGAGCTAACACCATTAGAAATGGAGAGAAATGGGAAGCATTCCTCTTAAATGCAGGAAACAGACAAGTCTGTCCACTATCTGCACTTTTTTCTACTATAGTGCTTCAAACTCTTGCATGAACAGTAAGACAAAACAAGAAATTAAAGAAATACTAATGACAAAAGAGGTCAAATTTTCCCTTTTGAAGATCATTTATTTCAGCTAAGAGAGCCAAAGATATCACCACAACACTCCTAGAAATGTTTAACACTTTCAAGAAGGAGAGATTATCAAGTTATGTACAAAATTCAGTGGCCTTTCCAAATACCAATATTAAGCAGTCAGAGAAAGTGCACATGGAAACCTTCCCATTCACAATCAGCTCAAAAAATAATCTCAGAATAAATCTCACTTAATGCATTAATGACCTCTACAATTGCATTTTTAAATCTTCAAAAGACAATGAGCAAGACACCTGATGATAGATGGACCTTCAAAGTTCATGGATCAATTGGAAAAAATAAAAATGTGAAAACAACTACCCTTCCAAAATCAATTCATAGATTCTTTGGAACCACAACCAAAATTCTCATGACATGATCCAGAGAACTAGAAAAAAAATGTTCTAAAATTCATACGGAATCACAAATGATTCCAGAGCTAGCATCTGGATGTATTTTTGTGTATGTGTGTCTCCTTCTCTGTTTTGTTGCTATTGTGGCCCTCTCAATTTGTCTAACCTCCGTCATGGGCCAGTCTTCCTCTGTTTCTACCCCCTTGACTATGCGTTGTATAATGTCTTAAATTTCAGGAAGAGGGGAAGCAGTGCCGACTTTCATCTAAAGCCACTTGGCTCTGCACTTCCTGGAATTTGAATGGCCAACCTTTTCAGAAACCTGGTCTCCTGCAGGACCTTCAACCTTAACCTTGCTTATGGCTTTTGCAGGGCCGTCTTTGATCTCCACCTGGACAAGATTTGCTATATTATGACATGGTTGGACCTCCTGGAGAGTCCACACCAATGGTTTACAAAGTCTGAAATCTCCCTCTGTTTCATTAACTCCTTTCAGGTCTTTACCAGATGCTAAGCCTCTGAAGAAGTCCAAAGCAAGAAATTCTATGAACTTTGACTTGGAAACTTAAAATTTTCCCTGTTCTGACTTTCCTGGCTTTCTGTTTAGAATGTATAATGATAACTACTCTTGCCTTTACATTTTCACATCGCCCAGGCACCAGTCAAGGACTTCCTTTTCTCATTACAGCTAACAGTTATACAATTCAGGGGTCTTTGTGATAGACCCACTTAAGGGTTACCCCAATTGCCAAAACCTATGTCACTATTCAGCGTGAAAATGTCAGAGCGATCAAAGCAACTGGGAATTACTGTGACCTCTTCAGAGGGTGGGGTAATACAGACAGGAGATAAAACTGGAGTAGGCACTGTAGGGTAAAAAGAACCCCCTCTGCCTATTTTACAGGCATTGCAAACTTTACCACTATGGGAAATTACCACAGTGAGATTAGAAACCTAAGTGTGAGAGCAGTCATGACTTTGCAACCGGACACATGCCCATGAAGTTCCCAACCTATCCTCACCTAGGGAAGACTTGAGGGACAAGGATTGTGCCTCTATGTAAGGACGTATAAAATTGACCAGTCCAGGTACTCAGCCCACTGTAATCATTCTCATTACTTAAAGACCCTAATGGAGGCGACCACCCCCTATTTCTTCGTCCCAACTAAGAGCACTTGGTTTATTCGTGAGTCTAATCTCATGCCTTGTATCAATCCCCATATCTTGACTGAAAGTTTAGATTTCTGCATACTTGTTCATCTTTTTCCCCAGGTTTATTATTATTCAGGGAAAAGAAGATGAGAATTGGCTAGAAACAGACTCAGAACTGGTATAAATCTCTGTTTCCTTGATCTCCAAGGCTAAAGTCCTTGTAGGACCTCTGCTCCTTCTTCTGTTAACTCTAACTTATGGCCCCTGTGTACTAAAAGCAATAGTTATGTTTGTTAACCAAAAATCAGTTATGCAAAACTATGGTCCTTCAAAGCCAATATGATGAGCTAAAGACTCAAGATAAAACAAGTCTTCAAGGGTTTAAATAACCGAAAAACTGGAATAGGAAATGAACACAGGGAACTCATTTTCTCTGCGTCCCACCAGACCTCCTAAGAATTTAAGACCCCAGTTTAGTATCTAATCTTATGCAAACATCTTGTGTGAAAGAAGGATAACTAATCTTTTGTGAACATCTTGTATGAAAGAAGAGTGTCTAATCTTATGAGGAGCATCTCAAGAAAATAAACATTGTTAATGACCACATCTGTGTCTGTGAAGTGATCATGGTCTCTAAACAAACCATAGAGATTCCATCTTACAGCAGTGGAATCCTGTTTTTGAGGAAAGGGAACTCTGAGTTTCACATTTTCTCACGGTCTTCACATTGAATATAATGATAAGATGTGTCTCAATCAGTAACAAAGGCAATGACTAAAATGTAAACATCTGATTCTTTGGATGGGATGTGAATTTGGGGTTGGATATTTTTAAAGCTAACCTTTACACACCCTGTACTTGCCTCCAAGCTTGATCACGCATTGAATCAGGGATTCTTCACTGAACTCACTCACATATGGTTTGGAAATCAGCCAGGCTGTAATAAAAATCTACCTTGCCTTTCTTTTGTGTGTGGTCACTCCTGTTTGTCACCCTATATCAGTCATACATACATAAACAGAAGAGTGAAACAAACAAACAAGAAACAAACACATCTTCACCCTCAGGCAGGTCTTTCCTTCTCTAGCCAAACTACCAGCTAGTTGTCCGTAAGCTTTGGTAGCTAACACTCAGGGTTGCTTGCTTCTACAATTTAAGAACTGTCCCGGGTCTACATTTGAAGTTTTCAGGCATCTTTTGTCAAAGGTACATAACTGCTGGGGTGTAGGGGACATCACAGGCTTCAAGTCACCTGGGGGTGAGGTGGTGGGGGAGGCAGAGGAGAAATGGAGACAGAAACAGACATAGAAATGACAAGATTCATTTTCCAAGGTGAGCGGTTGCCACCTAATGGTCATCACATGTAACTACTAAGGATTTCTTGTTTTCAAAGAGCAGCCTGAGCTACTTAGGGAGTTCCAGGATAAAATGTAGTCCCAGAGACACACACCCTGTCCCAAAGCCAGTGGCAATCTAGCAATTATATCCTGTTTCTAAATCAGACTTGAAGATGGCAGTGTTGTTCCACTGGAGTCAGTCCTCTCTGTGATTTGTAAAGTAAGAACTCATATCAATTTTTCAAGAGTTATGAGGAAATGTTTATGGGTCTATTAAACATTTATTTTCTGAACTGGTGAGCCAGATTCTGACTGTACTATAAAATGTTATCTCCTTTAGAGACTCCAGCTGTTCCCTCCCTTTTTTTGAAGACTTAGTCTCATAGTCAAACACAGGATGTGTTCTGGTCCAGCACCTCATTGACCGTGCTAAGTCCTGGGAGCAAGGTTGAGGTACTATGCCATCCCAGAAAGGTCTTCTTTGGAAGAGGGATTGGAGGCTGTCCCCTTCCTCATCTTCTAGGAGAGTAATGGGAGAACTTTCAGCTATTTGCACTTATCATCTAGGGTGGCAAGTCAAAGCAGGGGTATAATTGACATTCATTAGTATGATTATGTATGTGTATGCCTGAGAGAGACAGAGAGACATAGAGACACAGAGACAGAGACAGTGACAGACAGACATTCAACTTTAACCAAGCCAAAAAAAAAATCAAAGAACACACACACACACACACACACACATGTGTATGATGTGAGGGTCTGTGAAAAACAGAACTTGATCAAGTCCAGGAAGAGAAGCTAGGGAAAAGAAAAGATGAATTCCTGGGTTATGCTAGAGCACAAAGTCAAATAACCTCCCACCTTAATGCCAGTAATACCTCTCACTACAAGGTCTCAGGACTCAAAAATGGGGTCTCAGTCAGCCCAGGCCTTAGCCCCAGCCCCAACATCAGACTGAGACCGAGGCTTTCTCTGGTGTCCCCAGGCAAGGGAGGGGCTGGGAGCTGAGCTGAAGATTTCCTCCTCCCAGGCAAGCAAACCTACCCTGCTTGCCCAAGGACAAGTGAGGGACTTGGCTGAGCTTCTATTTCTAAAAAAACAAACAAACCAAAAAAGAAAAAAAAATAGACTGGGAACAACTGGAAACAGGATGTTTCTTCTCTGCCTGAAATCTGAAATATTGGAGAGGAGGTTACTGCCAGTTTATAGCTCATAGACCAAGTGCAGGCCATTGTACATGACTGTGTGCCTGCTTGCCTGCCTTCCTCCTGCTTGTGTGTTTTAAGCCTTCCTGAGTGGACAATTCTGACCCTTGATAGCAATGTGGGGCAGGGAGGGGTGCCTCCAAGTCAGTCCTCCTGGGCAGAAGTAACTGTCTTACTTTACAAATGGAATCCTGTCAAGCAGTAATACACCTCTGTAAAGTGTTCCTGTATATCCTGATCCTGATTCTGAAATTTTTGAGGTGGAGGCAGGAGATTTTGGCAGCCCAGGGATACATGAGATAGACTTTCAGACAAAGAAAGAGAATATTTTTTTATTCATTAAAAACAAATAAACCCTGGAAAGGTGTTGATCCTGAAGTTCCCGGTGGAGAGGGCAGGAGCATGAGTCTATGGGACGCATTAGCATTTTCCAAAGGACTAGTCCCATAATGGATGTCTTACTCTTCAGTATTTAAATTTTTCTATATGATTATTTTGTGTCTATGAGTGTTTTCCTGACGGTTATGTTTGTGTACCACATGTATGCAGTGCCCACCGAGTTCCAAAGAAAGCTGCAGACACCAGGGAATAGAAATTTTAGGCAATGGCTAGTCACAAAATAGATGCCAGAAATCAAAGTGGAGTCCTCTGCAAAAAATGGTCAGGGCTCTTAGCCACTGAGCCCTCTCTCGTGCCTCTTTTGAATATTTAAAGTATTCTGTCTACAATGCTGAGATAGTCCCACATTATAGATGAGAACAATTTTGTCAAATAGTTGAGGGGTAAGGTATTATAAAGTAACTGATTCATTAAAAAAGGTCATGGATTGGTCAATAATGGGAATATATGATCACCTAAATAAAGAAATGAACAACTGTTTTACATTCAAATGAATTGAATGCAAAAGAGGCAAAATGAACAGAGACTAGAAAAAATTTCATTTGGACAGAAGCCCACACATAGTAAGAGGGCCATGTCCTTATATTCATCATCAGATGACATTACAAGAAACAACCCTGAACAAGTCTCTGATTGATTTTTGCTCTGTCACCAGTTTCACAAAGTTGTAAAACAGAAAGAACAGAAAAATTATTCCTACACAGAATATAGCTCTGTACAAATAAGGCAAACGTTTAGAAAAACCTGTAACGAAACAACAAGAGATCGCAATGGGATTGTAAGTGATCTTTTAAATCTCCTGTCAAAATCTATTTTAATGTAGACATAAAATCTTAAGTGTGAAAAAGATAAACAGGCAAGATTTTACCAAATACACATTTTTGGAAGTCTTAAACATTGGTAGTATCACAAAAGAATTCCTGACAATAAGGGAAGAATCAATCCAGAACTCAAAGACCTTTAGAAGGATCAAAACAATAATCACATCATGATTACAGGGCAGGAACGTTGGAAATAGAAGACAGCACCTGAACTGGACAGAAAATCTTTAGATGAAAGCCTAGGACCAAGGGATGGCCAGATGGCTCAGTAGACACAATGATTGCCAACAACTCTGATTATCTCAGTTTGATTCCACACACACGGAAAAGAGAGAAAAATGCTCACATGCCAGATCATGCAATCCTACATGAAAGTCCCAAAACTCACACACAACAATCACACTTAGGCACACACACATATATATACACACAAACACATACACAGAAAAAATGAAGACAATTTTAAAGGTAAAAAAAATATACAAGCAAGCTTCTCTTTTGGAAAGAACCCTGAATGAGAGGGGGTGAGTCTTTGTAAAATGTCCAATAAATGCAGCAAGAGGGTCTCCACAGTGACACTTCTGCTAATAATAAGGAATACAGATTCCATGGAAAGGAGATAAAAAAAATACTGAAGCAAGAATCTGGTTTCTGCAAGAGCATGGCCAGGCATGGCCACACATGTCGAAGTCCAACACTTGGGAGACAAAAGCAGAACAATCATGATTTCAAGGCCATGTCAAGGTACAAAAGACCCTGCCTCAAAAAGCAATAGAAAGCCTCTCAGGGGCTGGAGAGATGGCTCAATCATTAGGTGTACCACTTGTTTTTAATGATGATCATTTTTCCATGCAGAACATCCACATGGAAGCAAACAGCTATTAGTAACTCCAGCTCCAGGGTATCCCGTGCCCGTTTCTGAACTCCACAGTCAGTGCACACCTAGACTCATTACATTCATGCACACAAAAGACTCACATGAATAAGATAAAAAGAAATCCATGAAAGTAAACACTGAAGTTGGCTCAGCAGGTAAAAGCTCTTGCTCAAAGCGGGACAACTTGAGTTCAACACCAAGAGCCCAAAATGTGAAAGGATGTTGTGAACTCCATGGAATTGCCCCCTGATTTTCACATGGGTGGACTGAAAAACCAAACTCACCTGGAGAGAGTAGTAATGGCCAGGATAGGGGCGGGAAACAAAATGAAAAGTGACTATTAGACGGTATGTGTTTCTTTGCAGACTCTTCCTGAAGCAGATCTAAATTAGATTGTGATGACTGTGTCACAACTCTATGAATACACTAAAATTATACATTTGAAGTGGGTAGATTATATATCATGTGAATTAAATTTCAAGAGAGAGATTTTTTCAAAGACAGTATCTCATGTCTCTCAGGTACCTTGAAGTTGTTGTGTAGGAAAGGGTGACCTTGAACTCCTGATCCTCATAACTCCAACACCACACTGCTGGAATTATAGGTATGGCCAGCACACCAGGTTCTAGGGGTTCTTTATGAATGGCAATATGTTTCATTTTTCAAGGTACAAGTGTAATGAAGTACTTTAAATACAATCAAGCCAATATCCCATTGAAATAATCCAGCACACAAAATAAAGTAATCATTTGTGCTGGTTAAAGTAATTACAGTAGATACACACATGGAATTCTAAAAGGGAAAACATGGAGTTACTGTTTATAAGTAACTTGGACACAGAAAGTTTGTATGTGGGTCCAGAGAATAATCTTGCTATGAAATCCATAACATCTGTGATCACTAGGATTATTTCAGTGATCTAGCTAGCTAGGCAGGTGTACGCCACCTTATACGCTGCTCTCTGTGTGACTCTACCAATTTTCACTGATTTGGACAACCTCCACCATAGAGGGCTTTCTCTAGTCAGGGATATATATGTGTAGCTAGGTTCTTTTACTAAAGGCTCAAAGAGAAACTTGGAAAATTTAATACTGGTACTACAGAATGAACACTATATTTTTAAACAAAGAAAGGCTCTAATGCCATTCACGCCTTCTTCCAAAATTAAGACTTGAGATTATAAAATCATTGAGATAAAGACAAACAAAGGAATTAGATACTTTTCCTGAAAAATTTCCTAGGAAGCAGCTTCTATATGTATGAATATGGTTAAGTTTTATGAACTCCAATGAAGAAGAGACACATTTCCTAAAGGTTTGAGGAAATATACCAAAACTACAGATATGATTCTAGGTTAAAATAAGTATCAAAGGAAAGTGAACCCATTATGACTCCTCAAAAAAATGGGGTAATATTAGAAGAATAATTTCAACACAGAGAAAGGGAGACAAATGAATGTGATGATATAAAGAGAATAACTAGAAAAGGAGTCAGGTTAGGCCACAGGAGCCAAATGAGTTTTGAAGAGCTACAATTTGGAAGTAGATATAATAGTTTTGCAACTATGTACTTTTATCCTCTGTTTGTAGTTATTTGATTAGGAAAGTTATCTTGAGAACAGCTAAGAATCTGCTGCATAGAAAACATAGAATATCTTGAAACCTAGAAGAAATAGAAAAAGACACCCAATGAAGAGAAAGAGAGGAGGTTGAACTTCCCACTTGAAGACATTTAGAACGGAGTCCACTACCTTCCTTCAGGATGCTTAGTGCCTGGAAGGAAAATCAAGAGATAGACACATAGGTGTGTGCAGAATGAGGCCTGGAACCTCAATCATCAAATCTGTGCATGCTGCTGTCTCTAAGCGAGAGAAGTGTAAAGGAGGCATCAGCCCACGAATATGAGCAGGAACAAGCTAGACAAAAGATAAAGGTAGTGTTTGGGTCATGAATGTTCAAGGGTTGAAACTTTTGAGAGTGACAGTAACATCTAGGGTTTTCTCCCTGCAAAAAGATGAGACTAAAAATCCAAATCGTCAACAATCAGAACATAGCTCAGTGGGTGAAGGCATTTTGTGGGAAGACTGGTGACCTTACTTCCATGTTCAGAACTCATGTTACAGGAGAGATCCTTCTCCTGAAATGTGTCCTCTGACCTCAACAACACATTGTGACATATACATGAAAAATATAAATAAATGGAAAACATTTTACCTGAATCCTCTAATTACCATATAGAAAGGTAGAAAAGGCAACTAAACTTGGTAGTATTGTACAGTGGATCCCAGACTTTCTTGGTTTTGCTAGTACCAGTCGCCCATTATGGTAAAAGACTCCTTATTTCAGGTACTCCCACAGAAATTAACTTTCCAAAGGAAAAATACCTCAATGATAAGTAAAACTTCCAGAACAATACATAATATATTTATACATAATTCAAAGATTCCTGAAGTCATGATAAAAATATGATCAAGACTGAAACTATTGCTACCTCAATGAATGCAAAGTCACAGAAGGCTTTGATGAAAGGAAACTCAGTCAGAACTCTAGCCTGAGGGAAACAGGCAGCATGTGAACAAGTTGTGCAGAGATGGGAGAATTTGGAGGCAGGAGGTGAGCAATTTAGTTCTTGGTCAGAGTTAAATAACATGAGAATGAGGGAGAAGTAAAGGAAAAATGACAAATACATTGTAAATGTGGGATTGGCAGGTTTACTCGACGCCAGGCAGGTTGGGTGTAACATCAACTTAGAAGAGTTTGCCCTCAAAGAGCTTATGTGGGTATGTGGGAAGATTCAAATTGAAAACTAGAATAAATAACATAGGCCAGGACAAACTGCTTTACTGGTTGATTACACAGGAAGAGACTTGGAGCTGGAGATGTGGCTCTACAGTGAAGATCACTAGTTGCTCTTGCACAGGACTCAGGTTGGGTCCCCAGAACCCACATGGCCACTAACAACCATCCTTAAGTCCAGCGCTGCAGGATCTGATGCCTTCTTTTTGCAACAGCTTGTATTTTAGCCACGGGTAAACGTAAATACCCTCAGGAATCATACTGAAATTCTTAAAATATAGAGAAAAAATAACAAGTAAGACAAGATTTAATTCCCCACATTGAAGTGACAAGCAGAAAACAGCAAGGCAGGAAACAACAGGACTATGTTCCACTACTTTGATTTTTGTTTACCTCGTTTTGTGTTTGATTTATACACATGGTCTCACAGTGTATCCATGGCTGGCCTGGAACTCCACATGTAGATCAGAGTGGCCTTGAAGTCTCAGAGATTCCCCTGGCTCTGACTCCTGAGTTCTGGGATTAAAGTAGGATGCCACCATACTAGGTCACTCCTGCTGATGTTATTGACTTCAAATCAATATTCAATGTGGTGGAAGCTCAGGCCTTTGTCCTAATACTGGGGAAACACAGGAAGAAGGATGGTTGTCATATGCAGACCTTCCTTGTGTAAATAGTGAATTCAAGGCCGGCTGGGGATTCAAGGAGTCCCTGTCTCAAAAAAAAAAAAAAAAAAAAAAAAAAAAAAAACAGAACAAAACATAACACAAAACAGAACAAATATTTGGGAGCTAGAGAGATGTCACAGCCTTTAAGAGTGTGTACTGCTCTGGCAGAGGACATGACTTCAATTCTGAACACACACAGATAACTCACTACGGCCTTTAATTCCAGCTCCAAGGGAACTTACATCTCTGGCTTCCCCAGGTACTGCTCTCTGTAAGGTACAATGCAGCATGGGCCTTAGCCAGGTTACCTGCTATAAGGAATATAAGAATGGTTTCTATGGTCATGGCACTCTGTTCTGGCTAGTCATGAGGTCAGCTTCTGCCCAGCATCTGGAAAGAACCTGCACCAAGATGATCTCCCTGGCTGAGGGACCCCACACCATAAGCCATTGGCTAACCAGACCTAGAAGATACTTTAAACTTCATTGAATAAACTGAGTTTGCAGCAGTTCGCCTAACTGCAAGATTCTCACGCAGGTCCCAGAGTCTGTGTTTTGATTTCATGCCTATTTACCCCGTTTTGGTAGAGATCCTTAATCCCTTTGGGCTGTCCCCAAGAACATGGACCCCCGAAATAGCTTTCATAGACACACACCCATATAGACACACATGCATATAAAGTATTAAGAAATCGATTTTAAATATAATGGTGTAGTGGGAAGTGACTTCTCATTTCCAAAAAAAAAAAAAAAATTTTTTTTTCTATAGTTCTTCATGGTGGCACGCACCTGTAATTCCATCACTTGGGCAGTGAATCCACGCATTGAAACCCTGCTTGAAATGAACAAATACAAATTTACATGTAGGGAGAGAGAGAGAGTACTCTGTGGGTAAAAGGACTCAATGCTCTTCCAGAGGATACAGGTTCATTTCCCATCACCCATACGGCAGCTAACAAACCTTCCTAACTCCAGTTCCAGGGCCTCTGTTGTCCTCCTCTGGATCCACATGCATTGCACCCATGCTAGGCCCATATATATATGCAGAAAAAAACACTGAAACACCAAAAATAAAGAAAATCTGCTGAATAATTGTTGTTAAAACTAAATACATTGCCATAATCCTTGATTACCTTCCCCCAAACTGAAAATAAGATCATATTACTGAAGACATTGCTTCAGACACAGGACAAGGAGCATTTCAACAGCACGTGATCTGGAAACCTTTTCCAGGAAGGCTAGCTCTCATAGTTCTAGAAGATATTACATAAACTGCTAAGGGAGAAAATCAAACTATGGTCTAGTCCAGCTGTAAAGCCTAAAAACCACAATGACTGACAAAGCAAAGTATGTCGATTGGTCTTGTAGTGGCACTTTTGTATGGTGAATGATCAGTATTTCTCTGATGTAATATAGCCAATGATTCCAGCCACATGACTAGAGAGGCCATAAGTGAAAGAAAAAAAACCCTATCTTGCCATGTCGCTAGACAAAAATGAAGTTTCTTACTTCATGCTGATTATGGGTTGCAATATTTAAATACACTGTATACTATTCATCAAAGGTGCTTTTTTTTCTGAAACAGATGCAGACTATTACAGTGCTCCATAAGACATCCACAGAGTTAATATATGTGTGAGAGATGCTCATCACAGAGTGTCACTTCTCAAATAGAATTTGCACCTGAGGTTCTTCTTTAAGGGAGTGACATTCGGCAGCCTGGCATGAATGCAGTGGGGGAATCTGCACTGAGGGATAGATAGCTGGGTACAAAGGCTTGACTGGACAGGAGTTAAGATGTATGTCAGAACTCATCAAATCTAGTGGGGGAGGCAACGGGGAGTGAGGAGGGCAGAGGGGTCCTAAAATTGGTTAAGATCTATCCTATGAGGTCCACAAAACTCAATAAAATAGACTTTAAGATCTACACAATACATATGCATACATGTACATAGAATACAGAAATGAAACAGGTCTGAAAAATACCCGCGATAGCTGTGAAGAGTAGTGCCAATTTCGAAGACCAGGAAGCACAGGCCTGAAGGAGGAGGAACATCACTTCATTTCCCTTTATGTGTTTCCATTCTTTCCTCAAAAATAAAAGTAGTCACTTTTAAGTAGAAATGGAGTTTAACAGTGAACAGAGAAGTACTGAGGAGAATCGGTGACAAATCCTGGTTTGTAGGAAAAAGCAAGTGTCTAAATCTGTCTGATCCTAAATGACCCTGGCTGTCCTCATTTCATCCCGTTACTCAAGCTTGTACAATTCCAAAGATGTAGGAGGGTAAGAAGAACAGAATCCTTTCTATTTCTCACATTAAATTTAAAAGTCTAAAAGAGAAAAATTCTAAATCTATATTTAAAATTTAAGTTAAGATATCAACAACTTAAACCGACCCATAACAATAATGAAATCAAGATACAAATACATCCCTCACCTACAAAATACTCAGGTCCAGATGGTTTCGAAGAAAAATTTTACCAGACCTACAAAGAAGACCTACAACCAACGGTACATAAGTTATTTAAAAGTATAGAAGAAAAGGAGAACTCCCAAATATATTGTAGTAAGCCATTATTACCCTCCCACCCAAAGCTGGTAAAAATACAACAATCATAAAATAAGGGATGAACTCTAAATAGATAATTGAAACTTCTGAACAAAAACACCCCCAAATAGCGTACAGACACACATCAATACTCCATGATCAAGTTGGCTTTATTTCAGAGATGCAGGGATGTTTCAATATGTGGAAGTCAACAAGTGATATTAAATCTTATAAATAGATTTAAAGCTGAATATCAGATGATCATATTGATTGTCACAGAAAAAGCCTTTGACAAATCTAACATGCACTCATGATAAAAGTCCTAGAGGCAATTGGACTTAAGGGACCAAACTTGAATTCATAATTTTGGGAATATGCAACACCACTAACATCATTCTAATAAGAGAAAAACGGAGCATCCACATTATAATCAGGAACCAGACAAGGTTCTACACTTCATTTCAATATAGAGATTGAAACTCCAGCTAGAATAATGGCAAGTGATGGAAATGAAAGGGATAATAATTGGAACAAAGAGGTCAAATGATCTTTATATGTAGATGATAAATTATACATAAGAGACCCCTGAAGTTCCACAAGAAGCTTCTAGAAATGATCAATATTTTCAGATAAGTGGCAGGATCAAAGGAATATACAAAAATGTGTTGACTTTCTATAGACAAATAACAAACGATGACAGAAACAGTTCATGGAAACAGTTTCATTCAGAATAGCTTTTAAATAAATGAAAATTAATACCTATAAATAACATCAAACCAAAGTTTTCAAGATCTGTACAATGAAAATCTTAAGTTTTGAAGACAGAGATAGGAGAATCACAAGGAGATGGAAAGTCATTCTGTGCTCATGACTAGGAATTAATATTGTGGATGTAACCATCCTAGTAAGGCAATTTATAGAATCAATGCAATCATAATCAAAATACTCATGGCATTCTTCACAAAACAAAATAAAATAAAACATAGATGGAATCATAAAAGACTGCATAGGCAAAGCAATTCTGAGCCAAATAGCAATAGTGAGAGGATTAGAATACCAAATCTTAAAATATATTGCATAGCTATAGTTATAAAACAGCAGGGTACAAGCCAACACAAACATGTAGATCAATGAAACAAAATAGAAGACAAAAAATTTGAGTGCATACAATTTCACCACCTGATATTTGACAAAGATGCCAAGAACGTACACTGAGGGAAGACAACACCTTCTACAAATGGGACTGACAAAACTGGTTCTCCATATGTAGAAGAAAGAAAACCAGACCCATAAGTGTCTCACTGCACAAATGTCAAGTCTAAACACATCAAAGACCTCAATGAGAAACTGAAATGCGAAGACTTTTGGTAAAAAATAGGCAGAACCTTAGAAGATATAAGAGCAAAAAAGGACTTTCTAAACCAGAAATAAGTTGCTCAGGAATTGAGATCAACACTTGACAAATGAGTCCTTATTAAACTAAAACAAAACAGAACAAAACAAAAACTTCTACACAGAAAATAAACTAATTGAGTGAAGGGAAAGTCTACCTAGAGCTTGGAACAAAATCATCACCAACTATCCATCTGCACAAAGGACCTATCATACTGTAAAGACACTTTCAGAGACAGGTATGCTGCATTTCTTTCCCTAGTAGCTAAAACATGGAAACAACATAAATATCACTCAGCTGATCAATAAATAATGAAAATATGGTACATTTACACAGTGAAGTTCTCAGTGCTGAAGAAAGGCAAAATTTTAATATCTGCATGTGAATGGAGATACTAGAAGCTAGTATACTAAGTGACGGAACATAGACTCAGAAAAACAAGTGACACATATTCTCATTCATTTGTGGATCTTAGCTCCAAATATGTAATTGTGACTATATATCCTGATGTAACCACAGGAGTCAAGAAAATGGAAGGAACCTGGGAAGGGGGGTAAAGAGAAAAAGGAGCTAGAGAAAGAGGCATAATAGTAAACATGCATTACCAAGGTGGAAATGGATAAATGCAGGTACTTTAATGGGACAGGGATGAAGAAGTTTTACAAGATAGAAAGGAGAGATAATTGCTTAGATCGTGGGAAAACCATAAAGAAATGTATTAGCTCAAAATGCCTACTGAAAAATACACATAAAGTGAGTGTGTGTGTGTGTGTGTGTGTGTGTGTGTGTGTCTATCTCCTCATAAGAGTTTAAATTAAGATCCTTCTTCTGAGAGGCCATACTTTGGACAGAGCACATGGAGCAATGCTGCAGGTGGAAAGAACATGGAAGTCTCCACATGGAAAACTAGCTGTCATAGTAACAGAAGACAGTATGGAAGCTGCTAAGGGAGTTACGATGGTCCATCCCAACTGTAAAGCCCAAGAAATAACAGTGAGTTGTCCAGGAAACAATCACTATTACAGCAGTAGTGGCACTGTTACCTTGGGCACAATCAACAGCTGTTTAATTTGAGATCAGGCAAAGTCATTAGGAGGAAACTCATGTGTGATACAGTAAACAGAGCCAAAAACACGACCAGTGAGATTGTAGATCCCAGAAAAAAAAAAAAAAACCTTCTTTGCTTACATCCCTAGAAAAGTTATTTCTTACAGTAACCTCCATATATTCTTATTTTCATAGATAGGCAAACCTCTGAACAATCATCAAAAAACCTTCTTATTGCAAAAGATGGGTTTGATTATAGAGTTCTATAACTGCTCAAAGCAGAGATTGTGTCTGAGATGACCATCCTAAAGTGCCATATCTATAATGCAATGTCTCCCTAAGGCTCAGGGAGCACAGTAGAATTGTGGACAGAAAGAATATTAATGCATCTCTCAACTCTCACCAGTAATGTGTCCTCATGGAGCAAAAGGTGATTAACCCATTAAGCCACAACTACCCACAGTGCAGAAAATGAGAGACCACAGAGTGCCTGTCCCTAGACTGGATCTCTCCTATGCCAATCCAACACAACCCAAGTCTCAGGGATCACTGCAGAACAAAGGGTGGAAAATCTTTAAGAGCCAGGGGTGGTGGATGCCCACAAGGAAACCAGATTTTCCAGGTTGCTGGGAAGTTGCTCAAAGAAACCTTCAGAAATGGCAATAGCATGCACAGCACGCATGTAAGTTCGAACCAGAAAAAGTCCAGCAGAGAAGCGGGTAAATGTTATACAAGTCCCAGACTTAGTTGAGTTGCTGTTGGCAACTGATGACAACAGCAAGAGGGAGAGACCATTTTCTCTAAGGGAGTGACTATGGTCCACTAGGTTAATTGGGCTCCAAAAGGGGAAACAGACACTCTAGTGTGACTGTCCCAACCTGTTGCTGAGGAGGACAACCTCCACCAACAGAGGACTTTCTTCAGTCAACAGTATATGTGCAGCTGGGTTCTGCTACCTTAGGCTCAAGGAGAAGTTCTCAAAATTTTAGTATTTTCACTACAAAGCAAGGACCAACACCATGGTTAAAAAGGGAGAGCTCCTAAAATTTTTCAGATTTCATAACATGATTATGACTTGAATCTAACAAAAAAATGATTAAGGTGAACAGAATAAAAAAGAGTTTTCTTAAATTATGTTCATAGGCAGCAGCTTCTAACTGTGGAGTTTTGGTTGATCTGACTGTCTTGCAATGAGGAAAAGTCACATTGTCTTTAGAATTGAGAGAATATACTCACCCTACAGATATGATTCCAGAATAAAATAAAATTCTAGGAAAATTCAAGCCTTATGACTCCACACACAAAATGAATTAACATTAGTAGACTACCTTCAGGTCATGAAAGGGGAGGCAAAAAGCAGGTGAAGGCGCACAGCAAACAACTGGGAAATTAGCCAGGTTAGGACTTACAGGCAAAAGGGATCATTTTACAGAACTACAATTTTACAAATATTTTTTTCTATCATGGATGTATGGTTATTCTCTGTCCTTAAAATTAATCTTTTATTAGAAAATTTATACTGAGAACAGCTAAGAATGTGGTGCCTTGAACATACAGAATTCCCTGAAACCTAGAAGAAATAGAGGAGTTTGAACTTCAGAGGGTGGTTAGGAGACAGTCTACTTCCTTCATGAAACCTTTTTAGAGACTGTGAGGGAAAAGAGGAGATAATGACAATAGAGGTGTTTGCAGGGTGGGGCCTGGAACCTGAATCATCAAGTCTGTGCATGCTGCCACCTCCAGGTGACATAAGGGGAAGAGATGAGTTCATCCTCGTGATTGTGATTGTGGGCAGGGACAAAGTACAGGAAAGACAAAGGGAAGGAGTAGCAGTTAAATGACAAATGTTCAAAGGTATTGTCACTGAGAGACACACTAAGATTTAAGGTTTTATTCCAAAGAAAATATGACATCAGTCAGGTGTGGGGTTCATGCCTCTAATCTCTGCACTGGAGATAAGGTACTTTATGTAAAACACAACCATTCACCACAAACGTTAATGCCCAAATAGGAGAAAGCAGGCAACTCGGAAAAACCTTGTTTCTCATATCAGAATCCCAGTTTCATTAGAAAGGAGGATAGAGCGTCTGGATACTCTAATTAATGTCTGGGATAGAGCAGAACCCAGGGTCAGCCAGCATATATACTACTGGGAAGAGTGTCTTGCTGGACCTAGGGGGACATCAAGGAGAAGAGGAGTTTGAAGGCAAGGAGAGACCCCACATTTGTGCCCGTTCAGGAGAGGACAAAGGCTGCTGGCTTTGCTTCATTCAGAAACTGCACATGGGTGTTTGCCCCTTTTGGCAAATCAACAACTCCTGGTACCATATCCTGGTTTTGGTTTGGCTTCTGCCACAATTAACAGCCAGGAGTGAAAACACCTTTTTTTCTTGTTTTGTTTTGTTTGTTTGTTTGTTCATTTATGGAAAAGCTATCAAGATGGAGCATTAGCTGGCCTGCAACTTGCTATGTAGACCAGGCTTGCCACCTACTCACAGAGAACTACTTTCAGGGAACCCAAGTGATGTTTTTCTTTGCTTTTGATTGGAGAGATTTAGTATTTTGCAATGTACAGGCCTGTATATCATATGCTAAATAAAATGACCTCACATTAACAACAATCCTCTTGTCTCACCCTCCAAAGTCTTAGGATTACAGTTGTGTACCCATCTAACTTGGTTTTGTCCCTCCTTCCTTTTCTCTCCCATACATACAAAGAAGAAGGGAACATTATATCTTTCAAACCAGAGCTACACAGGAGCTGTGGCAGGAAGAGGTGGCACAAACATGCTCCGCTGTACATGGTCTGCCTACATTGGCGGGAGGTGACAAGAACATCTCCAGGAGTCCCTTGCTTTAATCCAGTGAGAGATACCTGTGTATTATTATTTGGACCTTGCCTGTGGCTTCTATTTGTGCTACATACACTTGCATGTAACAGTACAGGTTCACCACTGGTCCTGGGACACATAGAAAATGTGCTTCCTGGAACTGGAGAGATGGCTCAGCAGATAAGAGCAGCTACTATTCTTGCAGAGGATTTGCTTCCAGGTTCCAGCCGCTTGTAGTACAACACACAACATAATGTAACTCTGGCTTCAGGTATCTGATATTATCTTCTTACCTCTTGACACATGGTCATAAACACTCAGACACAGAAACACTCATAAATGCAAATCTTAATAAAATCAGAGGACCTGACTAAAGGCTTAGTGGGTAAAGGCAATTACCAGCCAATATTATGACCTGAGTTCAATTCCCAGGACCCAAGTGGTTCAAAGGGAGAACCGGCTCCTCTAAGGTCTCCTCTGTCCTGCACATATTTCCCTACCTCATACATAAAAAGGAAAAAATCAAATAGAAGAAAAAAACAGAAAAGCAGGCAGTTCTGCTGGAATAGATCTTTAATCTGAGAACTTGGGAGGAAGACACATGTGGATCTCTGTGTGGTTGAAGTCCACCAGAGTGCAATGTTGAGGCACAGTAAAATAATAAAAACAAAGAACTTATCAGAAGTGAATAAAAAGAAAGACAAAGCAAGCATCCTCTGTGTGGGGACTGGATATCAGAAACAATTTGTAATGTATGGGAGTTTAAGACATGGAACTCAGTGACCCACAGACTGTGCACACGGTGAATGTTCAGATCCTTACTCTGCATTCTTGTACCATGTGGTCATCAGAAGGACAGGTTTCCAGCAGAGTAAGGTTGCTCAAGCCTCTTATTCTGCCCTTCTTCTCTCAGAGGCTGAGACAAGGAAGATCCCTGGGTGTTGCTGACCTCTAGATGGGATGTGGGTGTTTGTTTACGGGGAGAATCTAACCCTATATAAATGACAAAAATTTACTCTTTTACTTTTGGATACAGTGTCACAAATGGAGACAGGCCTTGAACTTGCTCTCTGGCAAAAACCCATCTTGCACACCAGACCTTCCTCCTTCCACCTCCCAAGTGCTGAAATGGCAAAGGCATGGGCCATTACGCCCGGCTAGGAATGCAATCTTTGTATTTGTATTGTGTGCATTCACCGTTCATTTCAGAGCATCACTTATAGGATTCAGTTCTCTCCTTGTACCATTGTGTACCAGGGCTTGAACTCTGGTTGCCTGTGGGGGTAGTAGCCAGTGCCTTGGTCCCCTGAGCCTTCTGTCTGGACTCAGAAATGCAGTCATATACAGCGATCAGGTATGAAACTCATTACGACAGTTCCTCGATATTAAGGAACATTTTCATGTATTTTACCTCATTCAGTCCCACAAACTGCCCTGTGAAATTCACAGCATCTTCCCATTTCAAAGTAGGACATGTGATGCAGCTCCATCATCAAAATCTACTCTTCATTCAGGGGTAGGACACATCTGTACTCTCAGCAGTCAGGTGTCAGATGCAGCTCATCTAGGCAAGTCTGTGTCTGACCAGGTCTCTGCAGTAAATTCTAGGGTAGTCAGGGCATAGTTTCAAAACTCCAATCCAAGCTCTTTTCTCATACCTGATATAAGGTCTCAGACTGCCCAGTTCAACCTGCAAGTCAGACAACTCACACTCTTCTCCCTACCCCTGTCCACTACCAGCCCTAACCTTCTTTAAAATCATATTTTTTTTCCAAGAAGAGTGAGGGCATCGATCATGGGTACTATGTCCATGGATTTTTCCCTAGGACACAGATCGACTCACTGACAAAGCACACTGAGTCTCTCTTTTTCTCTCTCTCTCTTCCTCTCTCCCTCTCCCTCCCTCCATTTTTATACACCTCCACACACTCAATACACACACACACACACACACACACACACACAAATATACACCAAGTCCTAAAAAAATTTTTATGAATCCTCCCATCTTGACCCCATTCCTTACACTTTTCTCCTCCATAGGGTTTTCCAGAAAATTAGACTAATATGGAATTCTGATGGTTTTCCCACATTAAACACACATAAACACCTGCTTCTTTTTTGAATGGTGGGATGCGCTAGGAACACAAAGACAAAACACATCAGAGATAGTGAAATCTGACCAGCCAGCCAGCTGGGCTACACAGGTCAAAAGACCAATGCCAGAGGTTTTCTCCTCACCTGAACACAAGCAAAAGGACCCCAGTGTGCTGAAGACAAGCACTCTCTTGTCCTCCATTAGCACTAGGTCTCACAAGTATTCTAGAGTTGCTGATGCCAGGAAATATATTAAAAAAGTCAAGAACCATTAAACAAAAACCCCAACGCAGATATTTCTAAATCCACATCAAACCGCCACTGTAACAGATAGAGCAGGCCTCGTACTGTTGGAGGGACTAGCACCAAGATGCATGTCAGCATCTTCCCAAAAATTATTTTGTGTCTTGTCTGTGTGAGTGGTTTGCCTGCAGGTATGTTAGCACATCATATGCATGCAATACCCAAGGAGGCCCTGAGAGGGCGCTGGATCTCCTGGAAGTGAAATGATGGCTGGTGGTTATCCACCACGTGCCTCTTAGAAAACAACACAGAGGTTCAGCTGAAAGCTGCACAATCTCTCCAGATCCTTTTAATCTCTTTTTAAAAAAAACATTCCTCCTACAATGTTGGGATACTCATTTTATAGATGAAAATTTCCCACCCACTTGAGTGTTGGGCTATTTTTTTAAAGTAATTTATACATTAAAGAATGCCATGGACTGGTCTATAATGAGAAAGAGTTATGAATTAAATAAAACTAATGAATAACTGATTCTATATAACTGAAGTTGTTATGAAGGAGGAGACAGGAATATGGAGAGAAAAAAAGATTTATGTGATCATAGGCACAAATGTAGTATGTAGACATACAGGTCCACATATTCAAGTATCAAAATGGCACCAAAGAAAGAATATTTGGGAAAAGCTTTTGATTTTATTTCCTCTAAAATCACAACAACAATTTGCCAAAGGACTACATTTGGTCTTTGAAATATACTTTTCAAAACTATCCCTATGAGACAAAGTTGGAAAAATGAAATCAAGTAAACAGTCAAGATTCTATTAGACACATAATTTTGTTAACCATAAAAATGGATAGTAAAGCACAAAATAATTCCTGAAATTAAGAAAAGAATCAGTCCTAAAAGCACAGTTCTGTAGAAAGATCTAATACAAAAATCACATCATTTTTACAGAGCAGGACTCTCAGATTGGAAGACAGCAACTGCATTTCAGAAGAAGCCTTCAGATGAAAACCTTAGAGTACGAGATGAGATGTCAAATTGGCCCAGCCAGCTCAGTGCCTGCCACCAACTCTGATGACCTGAGTTTTGTCACGAGTCACTATAGGATGAAAGAAGAGAACAAATGCCACAAGCCATACCATACAATCCCACCCGCAGACACACACACACACAGACACAAATACAACAAATAAATGCCATTTTAAATTAAAATGTGTTAGAAAAATGAAATTTCTCACCATATGAAAAGTATGCAGGCTTATATTTACAGACAAGTGTACCATACACCACTCATCACATAAACTTCTTTTTGCAGAATATGGAAGCTAATGCAGAGTTCCCCAACTGATCACACAAGGTACACAAGATACACTCAAGAGATGTCCAGTCCTGGGTGACATATCAACAGCGGGACCTCTACAAATGAGGCTCAGGTAACACAGCAGAACAGGACATAGGGAGAATACTAGTGAATCCTTCAAGTCTGATGAACAAAGCTTCCTTTTACAACAGAGTGTGAAGCACACAGAAGGCGACAGCAGGCCACGTTCTAGAGATTAAGAGACAGCAGTGTGTGTCCCTGGTTGGGATGCCCATTTTAAGCCTCACCCACCCATTGCTCAGTAACCATTGCTGAAAACTAGAAAAAAACATTGTAAGAGCCAGATTTGGTCCATGAGCACAGAGAAACAGAGGCGATTGAGGGTGCTGGCAGTTTGCCCGTGTAAGCTCATGGCAATGGCGGCATCAAACGTAAGACCCATGTCAACTCAATCATACAATGGCTCAGACTGGGGTGAGGGAAATGGTTGGTCGGCCAGACCTACCTGTGAACTGTTGGAGACTGATACTACTGAGTGAAGGAGAGTAGATTTACTTAATTTCCTAGGTAGGCTGATGAGACTCAAGAGCATAAACTTGCACCGAAGGATATCTGGGTACAAATGTTTGACTAGAGAGTACTTAATATATATGACAGAATGCATGAGGACCGGTGTGGGGGGGAAGTCATGGATGGCAGAGTGTTTGAAATTTGATTGGGGACTGTTGTATGAAATGCACTAAACTTCAAAATGTATATAAAATTTTAAAACAGGAAATTACGTGAAAGCAGAAGTGGGCATGGTCTGGATGCCTGGAGGATCTGGTGGGAATGACAGTCCATATGATAAAGGAACAGTGTTTAGGTATACAAACTTGACAAAGAGTAAATAAAGCATTCTATATTAAAAATAAAAGTCAAATATGGAGGCATACATGTGTAATGGCAGTGTAGGGGACCTAGAGTGACGGCTGAGTGACTAAGAGCACTGGCTCTTCTTTCAGAGGACCAGGGTTTGATGTTCAGCTAATGCCATCTGTGCTGCATTTCGAGGGGATTCCATCAGTCTTCTAATGTCCAGAGCATTGGTGTGCATGGCACACTTCCATTCTGAAAGAAAACCTCAGGGGAAAAACACGAGAGAGATATGAAAAGGAATAGAGGAGTGTGACTTCCAAACTCGGGGCAGTTAGAGCTTTTACTCCTTCAAACCTGAGTAGATGTGATGAAAACCAGAAGAAAATGACAGTAGAGCTGCATGTGCGGTTAGGCCTGGAAACCAAATCATCAAAATGTGCATGCAGATGCCTCTAAATGGATAAGAGAAAAGGTGATGTCATCCTCAGCGAACATGGGCAAGGACAAGCTACGGTAATGGCAATGGCAGCGAAAACCATTTGTATTATATGAGTTCAAGTATTAGGATTTCAAGTGAGACAGTAATGTTCAGGGTCTTATTTCAGAAAACATATAAGATCAAAGTTCCATAACTGGCATTCTCTTCCTTCATGTCCACATCTACTACTCTGCCAGTTGAATTGGACACTCCCCATGTCCTCTACCCATAGGCTCAGCCCCTACTGTTATTCCACCCTACAACCTGCAGAGTACAGTGGTGGTTCAGACCCCACCCACAGCAACTTCATTCCCCTGTACTCTAATCAGCTACGTTCTCTCTCCTGAAGCCTTCCAGCCTTGGGCCTATGTCTACTCCTTTTCTGCCCTCCTCAAATATCTGTACCACCCTCCTACCTCAGACCCTGCCCACTCCGCCACCAAGACTCCATGCATTACCCTCTTTAGGACTCACACCTACTCTGCCGATCTAGTGAGACATTTTCCATGCTCTTCACACAGTAGTCTTGGTCACAGCCCAGTCCACTCTTCATCATGCTGCTTGAGTCCTCCTGAATTGCCTCCCAAAATCTATTCAATGTAAGTTCAAATTGGAATGGAAACTTTTCCATGATAAAAATAAGCTGAAAGAATTGATGTCTACCAAGCCAGCCCTACTGCAAATACTTGAAGCAATACAGAGGACTGACCATGAGAATGACTGTACCCTAGGGCTAAATGAAAAAAATGAAAGTATAGTTTTGGAAACAGAAATATCATCAAGAACCCAAACAAATTGAAATGGTAGTAACCAAACCACTTCTTTCAATAATACCTTCAAATATCAATGGCCTGAGTTACCGAGCCAAAGACACAGTCTAGTTGAAACGATTGAGAGACAAAATCCATGTCTATGTCTTTGTTGCCTGCAAGGATCTCAACTCACTTTCAAAACTAGGCACTGTTTTAGGGTGAAAGAATGGAAAAAAATACCTTCCAAGCAAAAGGCATTAAGAAAGAACCAGACACTGCAACTCCAATAGCTGAGAAAACAGACTTCAAACTAAGAGTAATCACAAGAGATTAAGATTGTCTCTTTATTTTGATCAAAAGAAAAATTGATCATAAGATAATTACAATGCAGAACACAGACTCACCAAAAACTGGTGTACCCACTTGCATAGAAATGGGACTCAAAGACACAGATTACCTCCATTTCAGTAATAGTAGGTGACTTTGTATCCCAGACCAATCAACAGGACAAAGAAACAACAGAAAGCCATCTGACATAAATGTTATAATATATCAAATGAACCTAAAGGTCATCTACTGAATATTCCCCCCAAGTCCTAAGGATACATTTTCTATTTAGCAGTCCATGAAATTTTCTCTTAAACTGACCACATACTGTGGAACAAGCAAACCTCAAAAAATACAGGAAAAGGAAGTAATTCCATGCAACCCATTATATCATAACACAAGCAAACTTAAAACCAACAGCAGCCCTAAAGCGACACAACTACAATTGAACCTCTATACCTAAGGGTGATGGAACTTAGTGCAACATGAAATAGAGCGTATACTAGTTCCACCCATACCTGTGAATTTTGAAGCTTCCTCATGCAACAGAAGGAGACATGCACAGAAGACAACAGTGGGCCAAAGTGTAGAGAATAAGAGACCATAGAATGTGTGTCCCTGAAAGGGACTCCTGTATTAAACTTCACCCAACCATGGCTTGGGAACCACTGCCAAGGAGATCAGAAAGATTGTTAAGAGTCAGGGTTGGTGCATGAACATAAGGAACCAGAGACTTCCAGGCCTCTTACAACTTGTCCATATGAGCTTATAGCAATGGTGACAGCATGCACAACACACGTGCAAACTCACTCAGACAGAAACAGAGAATCAGGGCAATGGGCAGAGTTCACAACCTTAGCTGAGGAACTACTGGCAGTTTACTACTGCTGGATCATGGAGAGCTGATCTTTCTAGGGGAGTATCTCCAGCTAGACTGTCCAGACTCCAGTGGATGAACTCACTCTGAGGGTCATCTCGGTACACAAATTGGACTTGATAGGCCTTCACCTCCATGATAAAATGCATAAACACTGGTGCGGGTTGCTACAGAGGTGTGCAGAGTGAGAGGGTGGTTTAATATGGTAATGATGTATTTTATGAGATGCAAAAACATTAAACAATATAGTGAGAGAAAAAAATCTGCAGCAAAATAAGTTCTAGGAACTCTGGGAACTGATTGGCATTTTACAACTGAATGATGAAAGGATTAAAGAAGAAATTAAGAAAGAAATAAGCAATTTCACTATCCCCACATCCTGTTCATCTTCTAGTTTTGGGCACAGGTCCAATACTGATCTTAGTACTCCAGATCTCTGAACTACCACAAATGTTTTAACTATATACGTGTTCTTCCACATGAATATTAATAATATATATATATATATATATATATATATATATATATATTCTTAAAGCCTCTGAAGTTTGGTAGAACATGTGCTCTATTTTTTTCTCTCTTGTTTTTTCTGTTTAAATTTAGGTTAAGTACTTCCTCTTCCATGAAACTTTCCTGACTTTTTGAAATTGTAAACAGTCCCTTCCTCTGTGTGTATCTCTCTCTGAGTGTGCCATCACACTCTGCCATTACATTGGCTTGGTTCCATAGCACGTGCTCCTTGCACAATGTGCATGCCTAAAGGGAAAGAACTGAATTTTATTTGTTTTTGTATAAAGTCAATACTAAATAAATGGTGATTGAATTCAGAAATGGGGAATAAGCCGTATTGCTAAAATTGATTCTTTGCCCAAGGCCTCAAACATATTATGAGCCACAAGAACCTGGTCTTTCAGACTCTAAGAAGTCAAATAATCACAAAGATGCCTTTCAAGGGATTGACAGAGACCCACGTGTTGGCAGAAGTGTGGGCAACTGAGTGCACACCTCTGCTGAGCAGCTGAGTCCCTGATGCTCCACGGGTCCAGACTCAGAAGGGCAGATCTGGGCAGCTAGAAGCGGAATTTCTCTCATTTCTCCATTCTCTCGCAAAGAACCTTTTCCTTTCTTCTTCTATCAGCCCCGCAGACATGTTTTCTATTATTTCATGTCAAATCAGTGACCTGATGCTTGTCTTCATTTTGAAGGGGTCTCTCGCAGCGGTGCACCCCGACCCTGTCTCCTCTGAACATACTAGCTGTCTCAAACTGTCTCAATGGTATTTCCACTTACCTGGCCTTGAACCGTGACCTTGAAGAGCCTCCGGTGCATGTTCAAGGCTTTGCCCCTGCCTGTGTATCCCCAGATGTGGAGCTTCCAGAAAAGCTCACCAAGGGGCCCTGTGTAACATTCACACTCTTTTGTAACTCCTGAGTTTCAGTTAGTTTTGGCTGAGGGGATAGTTGACCAAGAAAAAGGAGGCAGACACATTTTCAAAGCTCAATCCACTTGACAAACACTGCAAGGGGCCTCCGTGGGAGGCCTCCCTTCAAGGCCTTCTCAAGATGGCTCCTTCTGGCTCCTCAGCATTCCCGGCACTTGGATCCCCGACACTCATTCGATCTGATTGTTATGTGGTGTTTGTTTGCGTGTTTGGGACTACTCCACCCTGAATTGAAAACGTGTTTTGGGCCAGCTTTTAGATGTTTACTCAGAGTGAAGAAATTTCTGCCATCCTTTAAGCAGAGTTGTTGAAAGTTCCTGCTCATCCAGTGTATACTTCCTAGGATAGAAGGGGGAAAAAAGCATGTCAAAACAGCTTTTCTTTGCGCTTGAGATGGTTGTGAGAACTAGTTTTATATCTAGTTTGGGCAGCAGCATTTCAGGATTTACTCACTTGATTTAAAATTATGAGGCACATACACCCACATCTGCTGTTGTGCAGGGTACCCATGTACAAGGGAAAATCAGGTTCCTACATTGGGGATACTTCTAGACAAGCTGTAGATGCCAAACTCTCTCCCAGCAAGCAGCAAGGATTACCGAGCAGAGAAAGATGGCCTACCCATGGGTTCTTCATGCGAAGTCCCTGGAATCCTGGGGTTCATAAACAGAATCTGGTGTGTGTTAGTGCTTGTATGTGGACATGCATACATAATACATTTACCTTAGCAGAAACTTAAATGCCTTTTTAATCTTTTGTGTGTACGCACATGTGTGTATTTGTATGCATGTCTACCTCCATGTGTAAGAATGCAGGCGTGCACACACCCTGACACATGCGTGAAGGTTAGAGAACACCTTTGGGTGTAGATTCGTGTCTTCCATCTTGCTTGAGAGGGGGTCTCTTGCTGTTTGCTATTGTGTGTACCAGGCTAGCTGGCCAAAGTATCTAAGCATTCTCCTGTCTCCACTTACCATCTCCCAGTAAGAGTACTAGGATTACAGAGGCACACACAATCCAGTTTTGTATATCTTCTGGGGATCTGACCAAGAATCTTCATGCTTGTGGGGCAAACACTGTCCCCCTTAAACAGTTTCCCAGCCCTATTTATGCCTTTTTGTTAAGAGAAGTTTCCTGAGCATTACACAGGTTTCTAAGAGCATTCTACTGTGTTAGAAGTCACTTCCCACTTCTGTAGTCAGACGTCAACCTCAAATCTACCTCTCCATGAAAACAAGTGATGAATTGAACAAGGCTTTCTTGTCTGTCTTTTTAATTTTCTTCTTTTAAAAATTCTATCATCTTGGATAGTGAGAGGAGGTTATGTTTATCAGATTATATTTGCTTGAGTCTTATTAATCCAAATGTTAATATATATATATATATATATATATATAATTAAAAATTTTGGATTATTTAAAAAATCTATTCACACTTAAATATTTTAAAATAATATAAAAATTATGTATTTTTATTTTGTGTGTATGAGTCTTTTGTCTGTATGTATGTAAGTGCACCTGTGTCATGCAATACCTGTGGATTCCCTGGAATTAGAGGTAAAGATGGTTGTTAGCCACCATGTGAATGTTGGCAACGAATTCTAGGTCCTCTGCAAAAGCAGTCAGTGCTCTTAACCACTGAGCAATCTCTCCAATTCCCAAATACGTACGTTTAAGTGTAGAGAGAGAAACTGTCTATTTTCATGAACAGGATGTTATTAATGATTCTTTTTCTCCACATAAGCAGAAACACCATTGATTAATACTCTTTCCTGAATCGGCTAGGTTAGGGAAATGATGATTTACTCCCTAATCAACTACTGTGGCATTTGATGTCTAAATGTACATTCCTAGACAGTTCATGTCGTAACATGTTTTTGTATCCAAAAACCCCTCTGGATTTAAGAGAGCCATTTCATCTAACCCTTATCTCTGAATATAGTAACTAACGAGGACTAGTGTCCCAGCCTCCCCTGGGCCATCTCTAGTGACAGAGCACGTAGTACTTTGGAGACATCCTTGTAGGGTTGGAATACTATAATGCATAACCTCTATGCTATCTGGAGTTATGCAACATGGAAGCCCAGATGTAGCTATAAGAAACTTTTTCCTCATAACACACCCCTTTACTGACTTGATGGATGTGCACTCTGCTTTCTAGAAGCATCTAGAAGAGGCTTAATATCTGTATGAGTTATTTTTTATTACATAGGTGACAAAATACCTGACAAAAGAAACTCACAGAAGGGTTTATTTGGGATCCTTCTTTGAAGGAATAGGCCATTGGGGTGGGATAGCCCATTGGGGTGGGAAAGGCATGGTGGCTTGTGCGTGCGTCTCCATCTCCAGCATGGCTGTTGTGCTCCAGCCATGCCAGAGAATGGAGGACAATGGAACGGGACCTCAGGTGGCTCAGAGTGTGGCGGGAGGAGTTCGGTGGGTAGTTTGGTTATTAGAGCCAATGCAGGGGTTTATATAGAGAGGCCTCCTGACCATTACAGAAGGTGGGAAAGTTAAAGTGGGGTTTGGGAGTAAAGGGTGGGAAGGCTGTGGAAGTTCAGGAATGAGGAAACGAAAACCAAAAACCTGGTTCTGGTCTGGGGTGGGGGAAAGGAAGATTCATATATACAGTAGCTTCCTGGGGCAAGGTTATCACACAGGCAGAGCCGGTCAGACACCTGCCATCCCTTTAGGGTATGAGAAGTTGCTTGCCTTGCTCAGTAACCAGATCCCCACAGTGGCTGTAGTGCGAGGCTGCGGGCCTCACTGCATCTACAGTCACGAAGCAGAGAGAGATAAATGCTGGTGTTTAACTTATGTCGTAGTTACTTCTATTGGTGTGATAAAAACACTGACCAAAACCAACCTGGGAAGAAAAGATTTGTTTTCTCTTACATCTCCCAGGTTGGAGTTCATAGATGAGGGAAGTCAGGGCAGGAAGTCAAGGCAAAGTACTTGGAGGCAGGAACTGAAGCACAGACCATGGAGGATCTCTGCCAACTTGCTTCTCTGGACTATGCCCAGCCTGATTTCTTGTACAATACAAGGACCATCTGCACAAATGGGACTCTCTGCCCACAGTGGGCTGGGCCATAGGACATCACTCAACAATCAAGAAAATGCCTCACAGACGTGGCCATAGTTCAATTCAGTGGAGGTACTTTCTCAAATGAGGGTCCCTCTATCCAGGTACCCAGGTGTATCAAATTGACTACGGAAACTATTCAGCACAGCTTGCTTTCTCCTTTTTTTTTTGCAATTTAGGACCCCAACCCATGGAATGGTGCCACCTGTATTTATCGTGCGTCATCCCACCTCAATTAACCTAATTTAGAAAAATCTCTCATAGTCACACCCAGGGCTTGTTTCTTCAGGGATTACAGCTTCTGTCAGTGTGATGATATTAACCATTGCAATGTCTTTATGAAGAGATCATTCCCAAGTACTAGAAGCTTCAGCTTGGGCTGTAAGACCATGGAGAACAAAGAGAGAAAAACCAATAAGAGGATGAAGAAGATTATAGTTTGTTGGAGTCCTTCTGCTTGTCGCTGGCCCAAGAGGGGGACGCAGGTTCCCCGCCTTGGAAAGGGGGTGAGAGGCATGCAGTTAAGACACAAACTCTGGGAGTTGGGCAGAATGCATGTGGATGTCGAGCCACAGCAAAACTTGTTTATTCAAGGAGGTGCAGGGGAGTTTTACAAGTTTGGTTGGCCAACCCCCTATGGAGTGGTTCATCTCTGGACTGATACAGGTTCTATCCAGATGCAGGGGCCACTCCCTTAATCCTCATAGCAGATAACTACAAGAGCCACTCCCTTATTCCTCATAGTAGATGACCTTGTCAAGGCCCACACTGCACTATGCCCTTCATTACTTGAACTTGTACTAGAAACAAGAAGGCTCTAAAGAACACCCATAATCAGAGAGTCCCAGAGGTTGTCAGGAAGCTCACAGCTCTGGGAAACCACTCTTGGCTTACCTTCTTTGTTTACTTCAAGTCTAGTGCCTAGTCTGTGGTTAGCTAGGTGGATAGTACATGGCTAAACAAAGCACGATCTCAGATGTAATTCTTACTCAAGTGGACTTCCTATCACCTTTCCTTTCTGTAGCATTAGTACTGTGCCTAGAAAAATCAACCCTTTTTATAATATACACACCTCACTCTCAAACATTTCTTTCTAGAATTACTGTGAAAAGAGGCATAGCATCTAAAATTTGAAACAAAACCCAACAGTCTTTCAATTCTGTCGTACACCCATCTGTAACACCTATTTGACCACTGTTTACTCAGGCTAATTATAGCAATAACTACATTCATTGCTCTTGCAATAGATTATGATTTATTAACTTTTATGGTACATGAATTATTTTATTTAATCTTCATTACCACCCTATGAGATTGGTACAGCTAACATAAACATTTTATAGCTAAAGCCACTGTAGCCAAGAAGTATTAGATAAAATGCCTAGGGTTATGTGGCTTTTAAGGAGAAGTAAGTGCATTTTAACCCAGAACTAAGTAGGGTTGGAAATGTAATTGCGTGAACTCAGTGGTAGAATGTTTGCCTAGTATGTGCATAGACCTGGGTTCAATGCTCAGGTCTGCATAAAAATTTACCGAGATATGCCTGACTCCAGGGAGTTATTGTGGTCACAATTATCTCCTGCTCTATTCTTCAGTGATGGCATTCACTTTGTTTCAATGGTGCTGATTAGGAGAACAACATTTGTTGAATGGAAGAACTGATGTGTGTACTTATAGATTCACTTTCCATTCAACAAAAATATGTGGGTGGGGTGTTCTATCCCAACTACTGGACTGTACAAGTTCATCTGCACTTGTCTTCCAGATTGGCTGCCCACAGTCATGTGACACATCTCTTATTGTTTATAGGAGATAGAACAGATGAGCCTGTGAAGTTTGCTCTGGTTCCTTCAAAGATCTTCATCAGGACAGCCCTCATTGCTTCCCCCTTACTTACTGAGTCCTTTCTTTCATGTGCAATTCATTTTCTCAACACCCACCCTGATGCCCATCAGATCAGTTTAGCAGAACCATCATTTTTCTCAATGAAGCACTGAACTCTAATGAGAGTTGCAATCATTTCCGAATACCAGCCAGGTGTTATAACAAACAGAAACAAGAATACCATGATTAGGTGACCCATTACATATCACCGATAATCTTAAGTGTATCATGTATTGATGTGTTTTATCTTCATAACTCTATGAAGTTATGGTAACCATTGTAGAGAAGAAAAACTGAAGTTAGGAGAAGCTGGAAACATTTCTTGCCACTCAGGTAACTGAACAGAAGGAATCTGGGTCTGGAGACCACACTCCATCACTCTCAAATTCTTCCAGCTTGGGAAGATCTCCAAAAGCCGGCGTGTGGGCTGCGCGAGGCAGCCTTCACAGCCTTTGACGTCCTTAAGGGCCACTCCACGGCCCATCGGTGGCCCCTGCTGGATCCTGAAAGCGGGGTCCAGGAGACTGTCCTCTGGGCTCGTCCCACTGGCCCCATCCACCTGAAGGTGCTTGAGATTTTGCCAGAACTACCACGGCTGAGACCTTCTATCCAGATGAGAAGCGTTTTCCCATCGCTAGGTGGCATCCTTGAGTGCAGGCATCCTAATAGACTTTTCCCTGAGTGCCGGAACGCCGCCCACTGGTTCAGGTCCCAGGCCAGGGTCCTGCCCAGCAGGGAAACGAAGCCATCTCGGGACACTGCCTGTACTCCTCGTCCCAAGACGCATGCCCACCCTCGAGGATCCTCTGGTGAACATCACGTAGCGCCAGACTCTTCCCACGCACCCTGGCAATCGGTGTGGTCGAAAAAAGCATCGCCTGAGAGCGGCTATCAGGCTCAGGCTCCCCAAGAGCCCTGCACACTCCAACTCCCCTAGGATCATTATCATCCCCAATGCCCCTGAACCTGCCAGGCAAAGGCCACTGACTCCAGGCCCAGAAACACTGGCCCACTGACCAACCAACAGAGCAACCAGTCCGGCGGTCCTGACATCTAGGCCCAGGTGAGTGAGACCCCCTTCCCTTAGGATGTGTCCCATCCCCATGCACGGAGATGGAGACGCTCTCTGGTGCTGACCACGGAGACCCGCAGGCCTCCTGACCCTGGGCCCTCCTGGATTCCTTGCAGCACAGCTGGGTCAGCATCCTAGCAAGCGGCCCAGTCACTCACCAATTCCTTGTGAGGTAGAAATATAATATACTTTTTGCAACGGGATCACAACTCCTAACAATAGAGGCCACATAACAATATTATGTTATTCATTGATTTAAATGCTCAGAAGTAGTAAAGAAATCAAATATAGTTCTTTTTTATGAAAGCACTGATGCTCTGCCACTGAGGATTCAGAGTTTTTAAATATTTATTATTGCTTTTATTTTAGATGTAGGAATGTATTACCTACACATACATAAATGAACCCATTTCATGCAATGCCCCGAGGTGTGAAGGGGGCATCACATACCCTCGAACTTGAATGAGAACTCTTGTTAGATGGCATGTATATGGCTGCTGGGAATCAAAAGCCAAGTCCTCTGCAAGAGTAGCCAGTGTTCTTAACTGATGATCCACCTCTCCAGCCCCTGCATCCAGGGTTTAGAACATGCAGTATATGCTGCCTGTCTTCTGTCCTGCAGTGTTAGCATCCTGTGGCCTATCTGTCTTCTCTCCTTCAATCCATTCGTCTGTCCATCTATTCATCCAGCCATCCATCCAGCCATCCATCTGATTCTGTCTATACTTCCACTGTCTCTGTCGCTCTCTCTTCTCTATGTAAATATCTATCCATATGTGGCTTATTATCTGTAATCTAGGCTGGGGTCATTGGAGCTTAAATCAAGAACTGTAGTATGCTATCTAACTGCTTTGCCATAGAGCTATTATCAAACTTAAGTTTGAAATTCAGTGGTGGTAAGTTTTCAAGCACTCTGTTCCCAGCCTCAGGCGCAGTAGAGGACACCCTGAAGCTTTAATGACTAGGTAACCATGCTGGGGGAAAGGATCAACTGAAATGCTGGTGCATTGCTTATGTAGAGTGATAGGGAACTGTCTCTCTGCAGTTTTTGTTTCTTATTGGTTCATTCTGTGGCAAGTCCCGCCCTCTGACCAATAAGGGAGGAGGGAGGCGGGAGAGTAAGAAGAACCAACATGGCCGTGAGCTGGGGAGAGTAGCGGAGCTTGCTAAGATCCATGTGGGAAGGAAAATGCCCTGGTCCTGGACCCAGGAACCCAGGAGACAGCATGCCACTCCCCGGCCATCCCATGGATCACGTGAGTGTCACCCACCAAGAGACTGGCACTTCTCCCCCACATGGCAGCTCCAGGTGGGTGGATAGCTGGTAAAAATGACTTTATGGCTCACCTTAAATAAATCAGTTCTCTAAAATTAGCATTTTCTATTCAGTCAGTCTGTTCAGACCTAGAGGGCAGGATTTGGCTGAATGCCGAGACCCGCCATGAGAAAATTCTTGCAACACTTATCAACACCCGCCCTCCTGCTCTGAGGAGGGAAGGTGTCTACAGAGGAAGGAGGGCTCATAGGAGCTAGATATGAAGCAGGGAAGTGACTGACTGCAATCTCTTTCTACTCCCAAAGCTGCCTCTGAGGTCATGTGAATGGGTCATGTGGGAGCAAATCTGCACCAGGTCAGGAAGTAATGAATGCCTTTGACTTGCTCTGATTGAAGTGAAGCCAGGCCTCTGTGACCCCATATATAAGGTCACTGCCAAGGTTATTGGTGTGGCCATTATCTGATAGCATCAAGTGCATTCTGTGCTGGGCTGGAAGTCAGAAGCAGAAGCAGATGGGCATGGAGGTTTGGATTGTGTCCTGGGATGAATCTTACCCCCCATTTTTGTTTTGATATCGTGATCAATCATGGTTGTGCAGGTAGAGAGACAGGGGTCTTCAGAAGGTGGACTGCGGTAGAGTGTAGTCCTTGTGGTGTCCTTGATCTTACGGAGCAGGTATAATAAGAAGAGGTGAGAATGACAAGGACCAAAGGGACGCTTTCCCAGGAAAGTGCCTCTGAATCAAACACATAATTTGTCCCCCACAGTTCCCCTGCTGACACACATGCATGGGTTAGCCATGAGTAAAAATGTCCCAGGCCTGAGCTACTTAAATGAGCGCCTATACACACATTGAGAGTGCCCAGATTAAGTGATGTCAGGCGTCTGTCACCTCTCAAAGGGGTCGTCGTCATGGTTTCGGTAGTGACAACAGAATATCCACTGCAGTGCACAGGCATTCAGAAGCAAGAGCTGGCAGGTAGGGCTGTGTTGTGGATTAGATTGTACCCAAACCTGTTGGACTGAAGGCCTGATACACCTGGAGTGGGAAGTGTTCCTTGAAGCGGGTGACTGAGACAAAATTTCTCCCTGGGGTTTCTCTGACCTTACAAGACCAGTGAGAAGAAGTAGAAAAAGCAGAGTCCAAAAGGATGCCTATACAGGACCTGGCCAGACAAGGCACCAAGGAGAAGATACCGTCCACATGCTAGGGGAATAACCTCAGAGGAAGCTTCTGGGCTGGTACCTGCTGTAGGACTCCAGCCTGAAAACTGAGGATGAAGCCCAGCTTTTACCCTGTCTTTCAGTGTCATTCTGTTATGGCCAGGTAAGGTTGTAAAAGTCTCTTTCTGTTCTTCTGTGTGAACTTCCATGGGGATCTCAGTTCTTGGAAGCATCAGTCTTCATTAGTGCTACTGACCACTCCTCAGAACAGGCCCTCTCCCTATCTGTCCTGTTTTATATTTATATTTTTATATTTTACTCTTTGTGGTGTGTGTGTGTGTGCGTGTGTGTGTGCTGGTAAGTGCATACACATACACATGTGAAGGCATGCTTGGAGAGCCATAGACATGTCAGGTGTCTCTATCAGGCTCTACCTTAGTTTTCCTTGACAATGACTCTAGGCACATTAGTCTGAGGCTAATGCTGATGAAAGCACCTAACATCAGGCCTGACTGTCCACTGCATGGGAAATGTGAGCTTGGCACACTGTGGGTCAGAGCGGGCATGCATTCCTCTTTCATTTAGTCATTTGCAAGGAGGGTCTGCAGATGATATAGAAGACCAGATACTCTCATCTGTATGTACATGAACTTAACTTGATGGAATCTCCTTGAAAATATCACAGTACTCTGATATGTTAGACAGCTGCACTATCGTGGAGCCATATTCCTAATGAAGCTTGCAGTTCCGTGATAGTGAGGACATAGTCTAGTAGACAAAGATATCAATCGCTTTTGTACGCATATCCCAAGGGCAGCATCTCCACATGCTCTCTCACTGCCAGGGCTGAAGGTATCTGTAGGGGATGGAGGACTGGATATGGAGTGGTTCCTAGGGAAGCAGCACTGAGACTCACGTTCAGCTACCCACGCCCCGCCCCCCCCACAGCAAAGTGTGTATCTGAGCACACATGTGTATGGGACAGTTGGAAGCAAGAATGTGCCAAGCAAGCTTGAATGCCTAGATATCCAAAGAAGAGTTTGTTCTGAAGTGAGGTCAGGGCTTTGTGATCTCACAAAGGGTCATTGTCAATGTAATGGAGATGCTTTAGGTGAGAGAGCAACAATGTCTACTGTGGTGGGAGGGATTCAGAAGAAGAGGCAAGCTATGTTGTGGACTGTACCCCAAATTCTTGGCGTGAAGGTCTGTTTGACCATCATTTGCTGTGATTGGAGGTAGGGGCTTGAGAGCATGACTGAGGCCCAATCAAGCCCTGAGGTTTTCCTGATTTCATGGACAGGTGCCTTATATGAACAAGTGGAATAGGAACAGATGGTGCACCTGGTATAGGACTCCAGCTTCCTGACATTTGGAGGATGGAGATCTCGGTTCTTTTTTGTTTGTTTCTTTCTGTTTGGTTTTGCTTCACTCTGCAGCCCCAGCTGGAATGTAACTCAACCAGGATGGCCTAAATGTCACAGACAAAGCCTGCCTCCCTCTGCCTCCCGATTGCTGGGATTAAGGGAGGGCACCACCATGTCCATCATGAAGTTCTCTTCTTAACCTTACCTGCGCTGGCTTTCTGTCATGGAGGCCGTTCAGGGTAGGAAGGAGTGTTTATGGTCCTGGTATCTGGGCTTCCATGGGATTCTAACTTCTGTGTAGTAGAGTCCATTTTCTTTTTCTTTATGGGCTCTACACAGCTAGGACAAAGAGGTCAATGTAACAGGAAACACCACCCCAACTTTCTCCCTCTCCTTGTTTTACATTTATATAGAGACTATATTTTAAATTGAGATGTGGCATGTGTGTTTCTGCATTGATACAGACATGTATGTGGGAACAAACCTCCCTTTATATGTATGCATGTGTGAGTGTGTGTGTGTGTGTGTGTGTGTGTGTGTGTGTGTGTTTCTTCGTGTACACTTAAGCCCAGAGACAAATGTTAATTATCATCCTGTATCTTCCACCTATTTTTTCTTTGTATCTTGTTCTTCTGGCTGTTTTTCAGGTTTTTGTTGATTTAGTGAGGTTTTTTTTGTTTTTTGTTTTTTGTTTTGGTTTTGTGTTGCTCTTTTGAGACAACATCTCCTAGTAGCTCTACCATCCTGCAATAGGATATACAGACAAGGCTGGTCTAGATCTCAGCAAGATCCACTGGCCTCTGCCTCCAGAGTGCTGGGATTAAAGGTTTACACACCACACATAGCTTTTGATTTTTTTGAGACAGAATAAGACTGAGTTCACCTTGGTGCTCCTGAATCTACGCCAACACACTCATAATCTCCCATTGGTCACGGCCATAGACCGAACACCTGTGGGTTCATGCTGTCATATACATGTTCACACTCTCACATTATGCATACTCCCTAAAAACTAGGGAAGATAAGCAGCCTGAAAATGGAAAACAGTCCAGAAACATAAGTTCAAAATCATTCAATTAACGTTTACCATTTGCCTTCTGGACCCAGGTGGATTTTCTGATACAGAAACTTAAACAAATGAGCAAAACCCCGTCTAGACATCAGAGGAGTGTGTTGCATCTCAAGGGTCACTCTGGCCTGCTGAGTTGCATCACCACATTCTGATCTGTGGAAATAGAATACAGCTATCTAATGTAGCCAATCTTCAATTATCTGCTCTAGTCAAAAGGATAATCACCTTTCCTGTTATATTGTAATTTATGTCTTTACTCTCTGTCCCAACGTGACTGTGGGCAGCTTACAATAAGGAGAGAGAATTATCCTGAAATAAAAAATGCATGGATTTTAGAGTATTAGAAGCTTCCTGTAACAGACTCTCTGGTTTGCATCTGCTAAGCATCATCATCTTCTTCTGATGGCTGCATTTAGCTGTGTGGATGACCATCCTTCCTCCCTCACCTCCCATGCCTGCAAAGAACTCAGCTCTATTCTCGCTTTCTTCTCTCTCAGCTCCAGTTTCATGGATGGCAATCCAGCTCTGTTAGTATCAAAGTCCCAAGGACGCTGTCTGCAAAATACATCCACTCCCCAAACAAGGTGGCTCAAGACAATTCACACCTCGTCCTCTGTCCACAGATCTGCAATCTGGGCTGTGCTCACTGACAATAGCTCACTCCTGTTTCACTCAAGATCAACTGGGGCAGCTGCGCACAGAATCTGAAACATCTCAGTCCTCACTCGTCCACAGGTCTGACTGTCATGCTTGATGCTGGCTGAGAACATAGCTGAGATTTCTGCCTAGACCAACATGATGGGGGCTCCAAGATGAGTATCTGCCAAGGCAGGCCCCAGTGAGAAAAGCATGACTATTGTGATCTAGCCTCAGAAAACAGATAGCACCATTTGCATGACATTTTCATCAACCCACCTAACCTCAAGAAAAGGCACAGACCACCTTTTCATGGAGATTAACAAGGAGGTTCTAGAAGAATCTTTCAGGCTTGATTTCTCAAAGGTGAGTGGTAGTGAATACCATCTCCAACATCTGCATATTCCATCTTGATCACATTTATGAATCCCAGACCTGGGTCTAAATCCTAAGACTTTTAGTGGAACTATTTTAACATTAATTATTTTTTTCTTTTCTAGATATTTTGAGAGTCTGGAAGGGCGACTGGACTGTGCATGACTAAATTCAAGGTGCTTTAGAACAACCAAGAAGTACAATCTAACAATATGCGCTGGAGTCTTTGTTTCACAACCCACTGGATTGCTTGCACTTTCTAAATCTAGTCTGAGTTTGGCTTCTGTTCTCCCTTCTTATTACAAATCATCTTAATAAAAATCAGTCATCATAGAACTAATTTAAAATAAGCAGGCTCCAGTGAATGAACTCATACTGAGAGATATCTGGGGACACAAACTTGACTCAGTAGACCTAAACATATATGACAGAATGCATGAAATCTGGTGGGGGGCTATTGGAGTACAGAGAGGGGAAAGGGTCTAAATATGATTAAAATGTCTTATATGAAATAAAAATTCATTTGAAAAATTTTAAATAGATATTTAAGTCTATTTCGTATAATTTTCTGGGAAATGGGAGACATAAATTCATACCACACAGCATTCTTCTGACAGTATTAAGAGGAAAAATGCAGCTTTTTGTAAATTACTCATGAAAAGAATCACTGATTACAGATTCCTTCACAGGAAATTCATTTCCTCTCTTCACATCAGGGGCCCTGATTCAAAATATGAAAAATCTACAAAACTACTTAGAGCTTAGGACTGGAACAATAAAACCCCCACTGTCAACACGCTATCCTGTATCATGATTTAAATCTGAACTATCTCCCCAAATTAGGCAACAGCATGCAGAGATGAGGTCTGAGGGAAGTAACCAATCATGAGGGCTCTAACTGCATCAATGGTTTCATTTAGTAATTGGATCATGAGGGCTCTTACCTCATCAATTGATTAATATATTGATGAATTCATAATTTGTTGGGCTGTTAGGAAGTAGAGCCTTGTTAGGGGGTTGGGTCCTTAGGGGAATGTCCTTATGAGTCATATAGTGACCCAATCTCTCTCACTCTACCTCTCCCTCCCTCCCTCCCTCCCTTTTCCCTCCCCTCCCTCTCTCTCCTCTCCCTGTCCCTTTTTTCTTGCTTCTTTGTCACCACAAAACCATCCGTTTTGCTCCATCTGTGCTCCCCCTCCCCACCTTGATCATCTGCCTTGCTGCAGCTACAGAAACAAAGGAGACGTTGACAGTACACTGAGCTCTAGGACACCATGAGTTAAAATAAAGCTTTCCCCTTTGAAGGTGTTTCCTCAGCGTTGTTCAGGGATGTTTCACAGAGACAGGAAACCAGCAAACACAAAGTGAAAGAAACACTGAGATTTGGAGACCAGGTATGCTTCTCTCGTGTGCTGGTCCAGCAGCTCTATGAGCTGACATCAGAGGATTTAAGGTTGGAGTCCTTGAAGTGCAGGCCCTCCCACATCGGCAGAATAAGCTAGCGTGGACTAAACTCCCAGTGCACTCAAAAACACTATTTTGGAACAACTTGCTTACTCAGCTGAACACCAATCTGGAATTAGTAATTTACCCAAGCTTCCAAGGGAGCTACTGAACTCAGTATGTTTCTGGTCTTGAGTCTCTCTTAGCTGGTTCTCCCAGCCAATGGAAACTCTATCCTTGATTTGTTGAGGAAATATTTATTGTAACTCTGTTATGATCCATGCTCTCAAACAAACTCTTCCTGTATCACCACTTAGGAAATTAGGTTGAGAATGGGCATGGTGACACACAACTTTTAATTTCAGTGCTCAAGATATAGAAGCAGGCAGAATTCTTTGAGATCAAGGCCAGCCAGATCTAGATAGACAGTTAAGGTTATAGGGAGATACGAAAAAAGGAAGGGAAGGAGGGGGTATGTGTGTGTGTGTGTGTGTGTGTATGAGAGAGAGAGAAAGTAAGTTAGTTGACTGAAGTTTTATAAACCTGGAGGTGTGGTACCATGGATTCAGTTACAGTGCTGACTATTAACCTTGATCTTGGAAGTCGCTGCAAATTTAAGGTCAGCCATGATTTCACTGTGAGACCCCATCTCAAAATAAACAAACAAATACAATAATGTATCAGGGATTCCAAGTTGGACACCAGGCCCTCTCCAAATTGAAATCACCTCAGTCTGTCCTGCACTGTAGGTGATAATGGGTAACGTTACTAAGTCTATGTAAATATGTAGCCATGAGGGGTAGAGGATGCCACAGGAAAATTTAGACTTTCAGCTTCCCCTAAAACATGGTGTGATAACATAAATGGCTCTCCGACTTTCCGACAGTCAGTAGTCAGCTGACGCAGGCAGTGGATTTTCTCTTTGGGTGGGTGGTCTGTCCACAGCTGTGCCTCACCTGTTCAGCTTGACTGCTCAGCCCCACAAGTTCTCAACCTCTGTCCCCAACAGGAGACAGAGCATGTAGCAGTTGAGTGCTTATGCTCTTGGTTCTCAGAGCCTCAGGTTGGCCACTCTGCTCTGCACTGCAATAGCTCTGGGCTGTTTCCCCTCGGGAAGTCTCTGCTCACCTGTCCTCGAAGTAGAGGTCCTGATGCTACAGACCCTTGTGCAGGAATACCTGCAGGAAGAGTGTATGAGCAAAGATGGGTGAGTAAGCAAAGTAGTGGACGCCTGCAGAGCTTTGCTTTTTAAAGATGTTCATTAGTGGGGCTCAGTGGTGAAGAGCACTGGCTGCTAATGCAGAGAACCTGGGTTCGGTTCCCAGAACCCACATGGTGGTTAACAACCATCTATAACTCCAGTTTCAGTGGATCCAACATCCACTTCTGACCTCTGTGGGCCTTGCATGACACAGGTGCACTTATATACATGCAGGCAAAACACTCATATACATAAAATAAAAATAATAAATAGGGCTGGAGAGATGACTCAACCGTTAAGAGCCCTGGCTGTTCTTACAAAAGACCCAGGTTCAAATTCCAGCACTGACATGGCAGCTAACAACCATCTGCAAGTCCAGTTTTAGGGGATCTGATGCTTTCTTCTGTCCTCCATGGACATTGCACAACACGGGTACATGTACACACATTCAGGCATAACACTCATATGGTAAATAATTAACAAAATAAATAATAAATTAAAATATTTAAAGCATACATTCATTAGGCCCCAGCTTAGTAAATTGGGGTTGGCATACCACCACTGACTGGGAGAGAGGGCTTAAACAAGGGAGATGGTCTTCTGACAGGAAGTGCTTGACAAAGCTGTCAGCAAGGCTGTTGTCTGATGTAGCCTGCTTCCTCACTGTGTCCTCAGAGTCTCCACCTCCCACTAACCTCTTCCCCTTTCTATAGGGATCCCTGCTGTTCCTGTTGGATTAAGGTTTACTACTCATAATCTCATTTAACCTGAATTTCTTCTGCAAAGGCCCTATGGCCAAAAATAATCAAAACATGGGTCAGAGTTTTAATCTATGAATTTGAGATGAAGGGGCCACAATTTGGTCCATAACAGGCACGTTACACCAACTATCCTAACAAGCACACATAGGGAAAAGATCAAACCCATTTTCCAAAAGATAGAGAGGCACAGAAGAAATGCTGTTTGCCTAACATCACATAGAGAGAAAGAGGTGGAAGAGGGTTTCAAGTTAAGTCACTTGAGCAAAGTCCGTCCTCCAGGCATCTCTCACCTCTGTGCTCCATGTTCCCATCACATCTACTTTCTCTATTCACAGACATCTGCATAACTTGCCTGTGGATGAATATATCTAGGAATTGTAGATTGGAAACAGGGGGCATGAAATCCCTTTATAAGGAAATTTATTTAGTTTTAATTTATGTATACAAGTGCTTTGCCGGCACGTATACAAGTGCATCATGTGCATGCAATGCCTGCAGAGGTCAAAAGAGGACATTGGATCTCCTGGAATAGGAATTATATATAGGCACTTGCTAGTTGCTATGTGGGTGCTGGGAACTGAACCCAGGTCCTCTGCAAAAGCATACACTGCTCTCAACAGCTGAGCCCTTTCTCCAGTCCCTGTAAATAAATAATTGTTTTAAGAAAATAAAAAGGCAGCAACTTGTGTCCATGGAGACACATCTTGCACTGTTCTTTCAGACCATCCTCACAGGCATCATGGACTTAAAGATGACAGGAGGCCAAGAACTTGAGGGTATGAGACATTCAACTGGGATGACAGACAGAATAACTGAAGTGTAATTACCCAGTAGTCAGTGAGTGAGAGCCTTTCTGGTGGCTTGTCTCAAACACCAACACTTCCTGTGTCTTCCTGGGGCCAGTGGTTTCCAGGTTTCCTGGTGTCTTATTGAAAGGAATTGAAATAAGCACGCACAGATTTGCAAAGTAGCGGAGAAACTGTATTTGAAAGAAAGCCATAGTGTGAGACACTTTGTTTTGTGAGACACTTTGTGATACAAGCTCAAGCCTCTCTACGAACACCCCCCCTTAATTAGAAAAGTAACCAAGAGACTACAAGGCTAGGTGGAAAAGACCCAGGGAATACAAAGGTCATGTCAACATCCCTTGGTATGCGAGATAACGTCTGTGGGTTAAACATTCCACAGGAAAATTCCCCTAACATCCTGTTTTAGGATTGTGGGTTAAACATTTCCCTAACATAGAATTGTAGGTTAAACAGTCCCCTAACATCCCGTTTATAGAATTGTAGGTTAAACAGTCCCCTAATCTCCCATTTATAGGATTATAGGTTAAACAGTCCCCTAATATCCCATCTATAGAATTGTGGGTTAAAACATTCGGTTAAAGTTAACCTCCTGTGAACTGCAAAGTAATGTGTGTGGTATTTCTGGAAAATTGTCTTCTCTGTAACCCTGATCTGTAAGCAAATATCCTGTTTGTGAACTGTTTGTTAAACTATATGTCAATACATAATTATACTGTGAATTCCTACTATAAAAACCTGGCCTGGCAGAAGTCAGGCAGGCTTAGCTTCCTGAAGCTGAGTCTCCCACTTGCACAAGTGAAATAAACCTCTTGTTTTTGCATCTGACAGTCTGGATTCTTGGGACTGGGGCTCCCGACGTTAGTCGCCCAGGTGGCCCATTGGGGTTCGAGTCCCCGGGCTGAGAGTGGGGTCTAACAATAGTACACGTCAGAAAGGAATATGCTGTCAAGGGGGACAGTGGGTCCGTAAGTAAGGGTATTGAATATACACAAAAACTAGAACAAAGGGCACCAACTCCCATCTGAGTTATGTTTCAGTAAACAGAACATGCGATTCCTTGTATGAAGAGAAATACAGGGGAAATGGGACTGGTGCGAAAGGCCGGAAGAGCAGCTGTTCACCTATCCTCACTCCAAGAGGGAGGCAGGGACTGGAGTACCATGCCTGAATGGAGGACAGGGGGCCAGAAGATAGATGGGAAAGGGAATCTTTAAAATGCCCTCCAACAACTAAGAGGTAGGCTATAAAGATGTCAAACAGAAGAAATATTTCTTGTGCTTTGTTTTGTTTCCATTTCCAGATTAGGTTAAAAAAAAAAGAAAAGAAAGCTAAAGGAGAGGAGCAGACAGGAAGGAAAGATGGAATACAAAGTGGTAGGGTGGGACGGAGGGGAAGGAATGGAGGGAGGGGGAGGGAGAAGCATTGAAGCAAATTTCTTTTCTGTGAGGAGTCTCCACTCTACACTGACATGACTTGTCAGTGAATAAAGTAAAAGGCAATATTTATTGAGCATCCTTTCTGTGGCAGAAACATCATGTCAATCCATAAACCTCAGCAGAGGAATGCTGAGGGGTCATCATCGTCATCGCTATTTCTAGGTAACTAAATAGAGTCTAGAGACATTGACGACCCAGGTCTGATACAACACAGCCAGCATGACAGCCCAGCAGTGTGACTCCTGGGCCCATGCTCCTGAGCACATCAGCTCTTCCTCCTCCAGAGTAAATACTTCCCTAGCTCCACCTGGGTCCCAGGGCTGTGAACATGGCGGTGAGAAGAGACTGCAGAAATGCTAAGACCAGCTACAGCCTCTGAAGTCAGGCAGCCTGGGAACTGGGGGTGAGAACTAAGCGAAGGGCAGTGGGTTTATCTTTGCATTTTCAAACAAAGGAAAATATGGACTGACCGGTTGATATTCCCTGAAATCGAATCCTGTGCCTATTCAGACCAGGAGTTCAGGCCCAAGTGTTGGTTTTCAGTGTCCTAAAATACCCGTTTCTAGTTTCAATCAACTTTTGAAAAGTCGATATATATACTAACTTTTCTGTTGCTGTGGTTAAAATACGACCAAAAACAGCTTAGAGAAGAGGGTGCTTATTTTGGTTTCTGGGTCCTGATGGAGAGTCCATAATTGCTGGGTCAAGAATCTAGCTGTTCATGTTTTTTCAAACACAGAGAAGAGAGGAGAAGTGGGGCAAGGCTGTAAACACTCAAAGCCTACAGGGCAGTGACATACTTCCTCCAGCAAGGCCACACATCCTACAAGTTCCCCCAACTGGGAGCCAAGGGTCAAAATACATAATCCTGTGGGGGTCATTTCCAATTCAAATTATCATGACTGGCTTTGCTGAAAGGCTTTGAAATTGCGGGTATGAAACTTGCAGACTGTGAAACAAAATAAATAAATAAATAAACCCAATGATGGAGACTCATTCTTGGTTTTAGAATGACATGGACAGTTCTAGAAACATCCATAAAATTTACAGGCCAAGCAATCTGTCTGATATGGTGATACCCAGAAAACCAGCGTTTGTGTTCTTCTCCTAACACTGTCTGTTACTCCAGGAAAAATAGGCTGAATATATCTACCCTACCCAAAGATGCACAAATCTGAACCCCCAGAATGTATAAAAACATCACGTTTTCATGGCAAAAGGGACTTTTTGCGATTAAGTCAAAAGTCTCAAGATAATCCAGAAAGTGAAGGCTGATCAGAGGTCACAGAGAGAAAATGTAAATTTAAGACTGGTGGCTTTGAAGGCAGAGAAAGTGGCCACCAGACAGGGAAGCAGTGGTCTCCAGAACTAGCAGAGAAAAGACAGGGATTCTCCTCTAGGATACCCAAACAAGCAATCCTGTGGGCAGTTTGATTCTACAAGATTTGATTTCCAACACTTAACAAAACACAACTTGGTTTGTTTAAATCATCAAGTTTAGGATGTGTTTTCAGCAACAGCAAGCTAAGACAATTAGCCACACCCAAATCTCTCCTGGTGTGTGCTAGATCCTCACTATAAGTGATTCTGTTACAGGGCAGGACATTCTTTTGTCACCAGAGCATCACCATGGTGAAAAGGAAATATCAAGCACACCCCTTGAGCAAGTAAGCTCCCTCCCTTCCCAGCCATGCTGAGTTCTCAGTTAGAGGAAGCTCCCCTGCCTCCCCTCCCCTGCCTCTTTCTTCCCTACAACTCAAACTTGCAGGAAGGTACAAGAGTTGAGCAGCAAGAAAACAAAGATTCCTGGACTGGTCCTGCTCATTATACTGCTGTAATGCATTCGACATTTTTATTTTTCCTTTGAGCAACCTAAGATCACTATCAATATAAATCAAGTTGACAATGGTATGTGCAAATAAGGTGATGGGAAATTAACGTTTTATTAGGTATGCGGGCACACTGAGCATGCATAGCAACTGCTCTCTGAACACTCGCTGTCTGCACCAAGGTTGGAGCCTATGTCATGAACTGGATGTCAGATAGCTTAGCCAGGCATGTAAGTATTGAATAAAGAAGCCAAGGCTGCAGAAGGAGCCATTTTGCCTGCAGTTGTCAGATTGCTGCACATTGAAACGTCTTCCTGGGCCTGGTGGTCTTAAACAGCTGCCCCTCAATATTGGAAACTCATTTAGATTTCATTGTTTGGATACCCAATTTATGGTATCTGGAGAACAGGAGTTTCAGTGACAAACTCTGCTCCATCTATGGCAACCTTGCTTCTAGTGACAGCCTAAACTTTCCTACCCGGGAGTTTATTTTTTCCTGACCACTCGATTGTGTTGCCTGAACAGCAAGCTAAAATCGCAAGAAGAAATGCAGCCCAGATTCTGCAAAATGGCATTTTATTCCTTGGTTGATCTTTCTGATAACTGTTTCCTTTATCCCATTAACCAAATGCAGATGGATTCCAAACTTGTCTACGACATGCTTACATCACTATATGTTCATTTTTATGAAAACGGTTCTCACTCTGACTTTGTGTGAGAAAAAAACGATATACTTAAAATCTCAGACACTTCTGTAGTAAAAATGCAAAGAGGCCGCAATTGCACTATAGTCGAGTACAGTACAATAAACCAGAAGCTGCAGATTAAAAGTAACACAGGACATCATAGGTAAGGAGCAGGGCAGCCAATAATCTGAGAGCATCAACCTCGGTAGCTGGGCCAGGACCAAAGCTGTGGCTCAACCTCAGGTGGTAGCATTTTCTATTGCCTTGATTCTGACTTCCTGGTTCACAGTTGCAGTGATACAAGAGCTTTACAATTTAAAAGCAATGGAATACTCAGTTGCTGGAGCCTGGGAAGGCCATCAGGCAGCAACCCTGATTTTGGCAAGCAAGTTCATTCTCAAAAAGAAAAGAAAGAAAGAAAGAAAGAAAGAAAGAAAGAAAGAAAGAAAGAAAGAAAGAAAGAAAGAAAGAAGGAAAGAAAGAAACAGCAGGAAACCCACATGCCACAGCTGCCCACAAGGAACCATGTCACCATGGGATCTACATCTGCAAAGATAATTAAACCATAATTAAATGCTCTGTCCTGCATTAAGCAATGGATTATGCAATTTAAGCACTCTTCTCCTGGGATTAGACAGTCACTTGTCTTGGGGAGGGGGACTGCTTTAGATTGATTTTGTTTCACTGTGTAAACAAGGAAATGAAATAATCCATCTGAGAAGCAAAGAGGTGAAGAAGAAAGCCTGCCCTGCCCCAAACCTGCTTTAAATGAGATTTGCATTGCATATGCTGCTGAGAACAACTTCTGAAAGTAGAAGATGGGGGAGTGGGACTCTGTTGGAAGGGTTCCAGTGAGGAAAGAAGATCCTGAAAGGCAGCTTCCAATGCCTGCAAACACTGACAGTAATGGAAGAATTTAAAAGTAGTGACATAAGACTCTAGAACACACCTCCTGCCACCATGCAACACGTATGAGCCATTACAGACACACAACTCCACAGAGGGCATCAGTTTGATCTAAGAAGACAAGATATTGTCAGGTTTTGGGTTCGAGAGACTCAGCAGACAGAAGGGACCAGACTCCGCTGGCAGCTAACAGGACCCAAATTTATTGAGAGAAGACCAGATGGGACTAGCTTCTCCGCACCCAGGAGTGGAGAAACGCTAGCCCCCTCACCCCCATCTTGGGGCTGGGGCTCCAGGGAACCGGGCTGGCATGCCTGGCTCCAGATCAGGATGGAGGAGCTCCCCCAGGGAGAGTTCGAGTGACCAACATCCCCCCCAGGGAGCAAGCTCAGCTGGGACTAGTTTTCCTCCAGGAGTGGAGAAGGAACTAGCCCATCCTTAGCTGGTCAGGTGGGCTTTTATAGGGAAAAGGTACCCCCTTGGCATCCGTTTGATGATAAACCAGGAAGGAATTCCCTTTTATCACATTCCTCGAGTCCAGAATTTTATCTGTTAAGGAAGCTCAGTGTCCTTTGGAATTTGGGGTCTGGAGTTGAGGTATTCGCAAGGTTTAGATCTCTGAGAGGTTGTAAAAGGTCCGTCTTTCTTCATTCTTCTTTTGCAAACTCTGGTTCCAGATTTCTTCCTGAGTCTGAAACTGTTTGGGGTTTCATTCACACCTTACAGATATTACTGTAACTTTTCCTATCACTGTGCTGCCTGTAAGCTCAGAGCCTCCTTCCTGACCTTGGCATTGTTTCACATGTTCATGGATCTGGATCTTTAATTATGCTTCTGTTAGCTTATAACTCAAGTGTTTATTGAGTGACCCCAGGTACTAATTAGTAACAGACACCAAAAACCAGGAGACACCATTCTAAGCACAGAAGCCAAGCTTGGAATCTCACTCTCTTAATTACTTAAATACTTTAAAAAACAGGCTACGTTTCTGGTTTCTGTAGCAATGGTCCCCTTCGGAAGAGGACCCTCTCCTGGCCAGCAACCTTTGCACCACATCTGCTCCTCCCTCCCACTTATCCAAGGAATCAAGTCTCTCTCTCTCTCTCTCTCTCTCTCTCTCTCTCTCTCTATATATATATATATATATATATATATATTTCAGTGGAATCAAGTCTCTCTCTCTCTCTCTCTCTCTCTCTCTCTCTATATATATATATATATATATATATATATATTGCAGTGTGAGGAGGGCTCTCTCTCTCTCTCTCTCTCTATATATATATATAGATATATATATATATATATATTTCCCTCTGTCTCTCTGTGTCTCTCTCTCACACGCTAATTTTTTTCTTTATTGTCTCCGAACATCAGCATGTGGTCAAGAGCTTACTTTGTTTAGTGATTATTTGTCAACTCTGCTTATGAATTATGATCCTGTGACTCAAAATCAGTCACTAAAGCAAATGGAGTTTATGGCAGACCTGAGATCCCAAATGAATTCACTTAAGTCAGGGCTTTAATTTTTCATGTTTGAAACACAAACCAGGTGAAAGCCTTCTCTCCTTAAACACAGCTTGCTACATGGTTAAACTTTTAATAAACAATCAAGAAGCAAGGTATAAAAAATCAGACATCCAAGTTCTATAACATCTTGTGTTTCTTTAGGCTTTCTTTAGGTGAGTAGTAGACTAGGTAGGCAGGTAGGTCGACGATAGATGGAAGAATAAATAGGCAGACTTCATATACTGCATAGATGAATAGATAATATATGCTGCATAAATGAATAGATAGATGATAGATAGATCAACTATATACTACATAGATGAATACATGGATAGAAAGATGATAGATAGATAAATGATAGATAATATAAATATTCACTGCATAGACGGAGAGATTGCTGGATGGATGTTAGAAGATAGATGAGAGAATAGACAGGTGAATAGATGGTAGCTAGGTAAAAGCTATGCCTATAGATATATGTCTGGATATATAGGTGTATGGATGGATGGATAATAGATGAGTTGATATATGGATGATTGATAGAGATATACTGCTAGGAAGACTGTGTTGCATATAAACTTATGATGGAGCAGGAGATGTTTGCTACCGCTGCTGTGACTGAAGATGTGATGATGATGATGATGATGATGATGATGATGATGATGTTGCTGATACTGACGTTGCTATCACTGCTGCTGCTGGTCCTGCGGCTAATGATGCTGATGTTGCTGCTGCTGATGATGATAATAATGATGATGATGATGCTACTTCTGGAGTATGGGCCAGCAATTACTAATCATTCACTAAGCCAGTAGCTATTTCCCAGGCAGTAGTATAAATTATTTCCATGTATTTTTCCATGAAGGAGTTTCAAATGCTCAAAAAAAATTACTGTTAATTTTTATTTCATGTTATAAAGAAGAATAATGAGGCATAGGGCAGTTGAGAAATTCTCCCAAGATCATATAACGGGGACACCGTAGAGTTGAAATCAAACCATGCCTGGCTTTTGACGTCTCCACCTCTGTCCATGCCAAACCCAGTTACTTGTAGCTTAGACGTAAACGTATGATTTCATATCAACTATAGAAAACTCAATAAATAAGCCATAGAGCTCTCTAGATTAGTGACAGATTTGAAAAGCAGAGCCAGTAAGATGGAGGAACAGGTAATCTCATTCACTGTTGGTAGAAAGCACGACTGAGATCAGTTGGGTTGCAATGTAATTTGGTAACATCTAGGAACTAAATCTACTCCATATAGTTATACATGTTATTTAACTCTAGTAACACTTGTGGACACTTCAGAATGTGGCCCCCAATGAGGCAGACCCTTATATAATTTCTTCCTCTTCAGTACAGGCAGATGGCATGACAGACTATGACAAACATGACCGATGACCAGACAGTGCTCAGAATACTCCATTCTAACAGCCTCTAACCCACTATTTTTGTTTGCTTGTCTTGAGTCAAAGTCTCCTTACATACCCCAGGCCTGGAACTTACAAACCTTAGGCCAAGCCTGGATTACCTGCCTACACCACTGCACCCAACTCCTGGTACTTGAAGAAGCAAGCAACCTGACTGGTGAGTTGCTAGAGAGAGGGCCACATGACAGAGAGCTGTGGGGACCTCTGTGATCTAAGAGAAACCCTGAGTCAAGAGTCAAGAAGAGTGAGCTGGGAGTGGGTCCTAGTCAAGCCTTGGGAAAAGGACACATTCCCTCAGATACCTTGATTACAGTCTCATGAGTCTCTGAGTAAAGGGCATCCTAATGCTGTTCTTGTCCCTGTAGTAATAGTGAAATCATCTCTGTATGGTGTCTCAGCTGCTACATTCGAAGTAATTTGTTAGGTTACCTACTAGGGGGGCTTGGAGTATTCCAATGAACCAGGAGCACACAAGAAACATACACATATGCATGATCAGGATACCTGTGGCAGCACAGTGTATCATGGGAAAACTTTCAATAATCAACACAGTTGTTTATTCATATCATGGATTATTGTATCTCAACACTGAGCAAGATGGATGTCCATAATAAGGAATTATTCTTAAGAGACTTAGAATTATATTTTGCCATTTGTATTGAGAAAATTATATTTATATTGAATCGAAAGAGTTGTTTTATCTGCTTTATAATGCACCATCTGCTAATATTGGTACCCAACTAAGTTGAGCAGGACTGTGTGGGGAGCAGAGGGCAGAACACAGAAGCCTGTTTCTCCTCCATCCAGCATTCATTATTGTCATGAATGCTTACTGAGCACCCATTACTCCAGCCAGGGTTTTAGGCATTGAAAGCAGCTTTGGTTAATTTCTTTGGAGGAGGAGAGATGATTTGATGAAGAAGTAAAGACGATCCTATCTTGTCAGTGGGTCTCCATCTCCAGCATGGCTGTTGTGCTCCAGCCATGTCAGAGAATGGAGGAGGATCAAACAGGTCCTCAAGTGGCTCAAAGTGCAGCATGAGGAGAAACTCCTGGGATACTATGTCAGTGGGTAGTTTGGTTATTAGAGCCAAGGCAGGGGTTTATATAGGGAGGACTTTCTGACCGTTACAGAAGGCAAGAAAGTTAAAGGTGGGGTTTTGGGATAAAGGGTGGGAAGGCTGTGGAAGTTTAGGAATGAGGAAACAAAACCAAAAAACCTGGTTAGTCTAGGGTGGGGAAAAGGAAGATTCATATCTACAGTAGTTCCCTGGGGCAAGGTTATCACATCAGGCAGAGCAGGCCAGGCACCTGTCATCCCTTCAGGGTATATGGAGTTGCTTGCCTTGCTCAATACCCATACCCCCTCACTATCAGGTAAGTATAACTGTTGTAGAGACTATAAAGCAGGCTAACAAAATGTGCCTGGACTCGCTGACAGTAAGCATCCGTTCAGATGCCTGTTATTCAACATAAGTCGTTTTAAGATTAGATTCCAGTAGGGATGCCAGACCGCTTGCTTTATGCATGAAACTGTTGAGTATCCACCTTCAGAGGATAATGTGGGCCTGCAAGGATGTGAGCAGACCCCACATTGGAGATGGGACTTCACTCTAAACGAGAACTGCCTGCCTCAATCTGGGAGGCACATACCATTGTTTTGGGATGGTGGCTATCTGAAGGAATATGTCACTAATTATGATAAATATGTTTTGTTAAATAATTTTTAATTCTTGTTTCTAAATTCAGAAAAGGCTAGAATGATAGGAAAAAAAAAGCTAAGCCTCCTCCACAAGTTTCACCAAGGTTGGCACATGCCTCCATCCTTGTCCTCATGTGGGAGTGAGTGTATTGAATTTCTCATCTCTGTGACAATACATACAGGAAAACTTAGGAGAGGAGAGACTTACTTTGTCTCACAGTCCCAAAGACTACAGCCCATCACAGTGGGGAAGGCACAGTGACTGAATTAGTTCATTACAGGGTAGCAGAAGCCTGCAGTGGAGTTTGGTCTCATTATTTGTTTTTTATTTTTATTTTATGTGTATGAGTGCTTTCCCTGCTTGCATATAAATGCACCATATACACCCACAGAGGCCAGAAGATGGCATCAGATCCCTTAAACCTGGACTTTTGGGTTGTTGTTAGCCACCATGTGGTCCTAAGAACTGGACCTGGGTCCTCTGCAAGAGCAGTCCATGCTCTTAACCACTGAGCCATTTCTCCAGCTCTGACTTGTTTGTGTGAGTCAGGAAGCTTCTAGAGTACTCTGACTGTACATGGGGGTGGGCTCTAATTTTTAAGGCCTGTCCCCCGTAACCCTCCTCTGTCAGCCATGCCTTCCACCCAGAAGTTGAACAACCTCCCAAATAGCACTACCAGCTGGTGACAAAGGCTTCAAATACGTGAGCCTGTGGGGGACATTGCATATTAAACCATAATCCTGGTGACCAACAGCTCTTAGACCACTCCAATGTGTGGACTGTGGAGGTTGGAATTTCAATATTTCCTAGGCTATTCCATTCTTACCTGCCAGGAATGACACAGAGAGATGTTGTGTTCATTTCCTCGAACATGAGTTCCTGATGTATATGTATAATCACTTTGGCCCTCAATTTATCACCCCCCAGCTCATCACCAAAATGTGTGCATGTAATTCATAGACATGGGTCTCTGAGGGAATTTGATATAGAGATCTAGGGCCAGAAAAGTCTCAAAGATCATCCTGGCTCTTTGTGATGGAGAGGAGGAGGAAGAAAGAATACGATAAACTAAACAAATAAAAAGGTTAAATGACTGAATCAACTCTCCGGGTTCAAACCCTAACTGAACACCTACCTGATCTTGGGCAAGTTTTGAGGTACCAGAGTGTGATTCAATTTCCTGTCTGTCAAACAGGGAGTTGCCAATTTTAACCAAATCAGCAGCCATTAATCACCATGCTGGTCTAGGAATCACACTGAAAAACAAAAGTGAGGCCAACAAAGCCTCCATGAGATCCTCAGGAGGCCCCTCCCTCTGTGAGAGCATATTAGATGCAAACAATCAAGTTAGGCAGGACTCTGTGTTCTGGGTTGTGCCCCTGCAGTGTAGTCTTTCCTGACTTGTCCATGCTGTGGACAGGACTCTTGAGTGGTGACACTGCAGGATGGTTTGCAGGGGCATCCCAGGGTGCAGTCTCCCGCACTGGTCAGTTAGAATTATCAGCTTGACATAATGTAGAGTGACCTGGCCAGAGAGCATAATGAGGCATTCTCTCGATCAAGTTGGCCTGTCTGAGGGAGACTGTCTGGATTATTATTTGATACCAGAAGACGCAGCCCACTGTGGGAGGCACCTTTCCTAAGCAGAGTTCATAACTATAAGATGGGAGAGAGCTGGCGAGGCAAATGAGGAAATGATCAAGCAGGCCTTGCACATTTTCCCTTTCTCCTCTTGACTGTGGATGTGACACTCTAAGTTCCTGCTTTAACTCCCTTACAGTGATGAACTCATAAGCCAAATAAACGCTTTCTTCCCTGGGTTGCTTTTCGTCTGGGTATTTGTCACAGCACTCCACCTTCAGATGGAACAAACATTTCTTTCTATCTCCCTAGGAAAAATCTCCCTACAGCACAGACACAGCGTCTCCTGACATTAGGTGGACTCTGGAGCACTGTGCTCTGCCTCTCCTGGTTTCTTGTAGTTTTCACACCAACCACACTTGCAATTGCTTTAATGTTTGTCTGTTCTTGTGGTTTGAAAAGAATTTCCTCAATGGAATATGCGAGGGTGGGTTTTGTTTATTCAAAGGTTTATTTTCAGTACATGGCACATAGTAGGCATGCTACACCATGGCTTGGACAAATATTCCGGTTCCTGTCCTCAATGTCTGTGGGAATGAATCCATTGATCCATGCTCCTGTAGAGAAGCCTCCAAAGGCACTGTACCAAAGGCCAGGGAGACGATTCAGTCAGTGAAGAATTTGCCATGCAAACATGAGGGCCTGAGTTTGATTTTCTAGAACCTACAGAAAATTCTAGAAGGACAGTGCCTGCCTGTAATCCCAGTGCTGCAGGTGGAGACAGCAGGATTTCTGGAACCTGCTAGTCAACCGGTCTAGACAAATTGGGGAGCTCTAGGTTTATGGGGAGGCCTCATTCAGTAGAGACTGAGGAAGACATCTGACACTGACCTCTGACCTCCGTACATATACGCACACACCTATACACACGCACACCACATGCATACACACACAAGTAGCAGCATTGTAAGTGCATTCAACTAGGTGCAAAAGACTAGGGAGTGATTCCATCTGAGTCAGATACTCAGAGAGGTAGAAACTAGAGCAGCAGCTGCCCAGCTGTGTGGGAATGGGTACACATTACACATGGGCACAAGGGATCTTTGGAGCAGAAAGGAGATTATCTAAATATGGATTCTAGTGATAATCATGCATGTCAATAAATTTACTACGAAGAACTGAATTTGATAGTGTGTAAGTCACACTTCAGTAAAGCTATGTGGTGTAGGAAACAGGCCTTCAGCACACGAATTGCTCAGTGATTTATTAGATTTCAGCTGGGGTAAGCTCGGTGAAGGGAGAGTCCATTATGCCTCCAGAGAATAAAGCAGGCAGCACCACCTTGTTCTCTGGTAAGGATATGTGCCTCTGAAACGGGCTGTTTGAACTCAGTTTCTTGTTCAGTTACTAGGGAGGGGCATCAGGAAGGGGAGGCACAAAGAGTGGGTGGACCCACAAAGGGTGGGTCGTGGGCTGAGAAGCGGCGTGTGTTATAGTCTGATAGACGATCTGAGCTAGGAAGCTGCGCCCATGAGGCTAACGACAGACCGCAACCACAGGGGGTTTATTATTTCAGCACTGGGAGAACACTACAGTGTGGAGACATCCCAGGAGCAGGCAGCTGGACAAGAGCCCGCTAGGCGGAGCATGAAGCTGGTGTTCACAGTGCCTCTGTTCCCCCTTTAAGCCAAAACAATGGGTCCTCATATAGCACCTGAACAGAGACCATCCTTGGTGGGTGCCCTGTACATGATTGGTTCAAATGACAGCAATAAGAATCCAGAAAAGTACCCTGCCATGGAAACTGAGTGTATAACATTAACTTTATCTATCTATCTATCTATCTATCTATCTATCTATCTATCTTCTATCTATTTATCTACCTACCTGTCTACCTACCTGTCTATCTATCTATTTATCTATCTATTTATCCATCTATGTTTGAGACAGGTCTCACTATGTAGCCCTGGATGATATCAAACTCACAGAGACCCACCTGCCTCTGCCTCTCAAATGCTGCAATTGAAAATGTGCACCACCATGTCCAGCAAAATTGGATATAGGAAATGTATGATTCCAAGTGAACTTGTTTGGAGAACCCACAGCTTCATTACTCAATTGAAAGATTTCAAAGAAAATCTCCTAGAAATTCCCCTACACCTACAAGAACACTTTGAGACAAATCTGGCATCACTAGTAAGTTACACCCCATTTTTAAAGCATGGTCAGCTTAGACCATAAACACACATAAACATATTTGAACATCTAGGCTTATAAGCAGCTGTTAGAATTTTTGACCAAAGATATCTGCTCAGCTCCTTAGACAGAATAAGCTACACACACATAGACACACACACATATACACACACACATATGCACACACACATACACATACACACACATACACACACGCACACACATACACACACACTCCACCTGAACCTCCTTCTCTCTCCTTCAGGTTCACTTCTTTTACTCTTCTAAAAATACACACAATTCTTCATGAACACCAGGAGATCCCTCATAATACCTTCTGCATTTGCGGAGAGAGAGTCAGGCTGCGCACTGGTGGGGACCAGCTTTTCCCATGTACTCACAGAGCAGTATGCGTCAATGCATCTAAGACATCAGTTTCCCTGTAAAGTTTCATGTCCCTTCTCCAATCTTTCTTTCACCACCTCAAACATCTTCACGGGCTCCCACCGCATAGGAAATGAAAGGTGTAGGTCCTGTGTTTTGCCCAGACACCCTAGAGAGCAGATGGGTTATGTTAAAACTTCCCTCTCCTTGAACTCCCTACTTCCGAAGTGAAAGGCATTGAGGAGGAGGGGCTAACACATTGTAAAGCTTTAGTGGAAGGAGGGTCTGTAGATCCAGAGTCCGGTTATTTTCAGATCACATGTGCAACACTTACATACAGCTTTAAGTATGTGTATGTTTCTATGTATGCATGCATTACACATAGCTTTACTCACATTCACAAGCAGACACATATATATGCCACGTTCTCCTATTGTCATATGTGGAAGATGAAAGAAATTCTGGAGGTTTGGGGTTTTCTGCTTTTGGTTTTGAAGTAAAGTCTTACTATACACCCCTGACAGTTCTAGAACTCACTGTATAGCCCAAGCTGGCCTCAGACTTGTGGCAATGCTGCTGTCTCTGTCTCCCAAGTGCTCAAATCACAGACATGTGAAACCAAGCCTGGCTATGAATGAGCTTTTTAAAAAATGAAAGTCCTATTCAATAATACCTCTGATCAAATGCTCCACGTAGTTCATGCTTCTCTCAAAATAAAGCACAAAGGCCTTCCTGTGGTTCTGAAGTCCTACATTATCTTCTTGGTCCCCATAGAATAGAACAGACAGAAGTAGAGTAGGGAGAAGATTGGAGCAGGGCTATGAAGAAGACAGAGGCAGCCCTGTCCTGTCAGAGCAGACTGACACAGCAGGTGGTCAGGCCCAAGACGATTAAGAAAGTGTGCCATATTAATACCCACTCCTGGCAGCAATAGAGACAGGGCTGGACATGTGGTTCAGTTGGTAGAGTGCTTGTCTAGCATGCATGAAATCTGGGTTTGATGTCCAGCACCACATAGATCAGGTGTGCTTGTGCACGCCTGTAATGCCAGTTCTTGGAAGTGGAGGCAGAAGGATCAGAAGGTCACGGTCACCCTCAGCTACATGGTGAGTTCAAAGTCAGTCTGGACTACCTGACATTATTCTGTCATTTGTCTCTGTGTATGTGTGTACATATGTCTGTGCACACATGTGTGATGGTGCATGTGTTTGTGTGGTGATCATGGAGGTGAGAAGTCAACAGTCTATGAATGTCATTTCTCAATTGCACTCCACCTTATTTTGGTTTGGTTTTTGGTCTTTTTGAGATAGGGCCTCCTAGAGACACAGCTGGCCTAGAACTCACTACATATGCCAGGCTGGCCTTGAACTCAGAGATCCACCTACCTCTGCATCCAGAGTGCTGGGAATAAAGGCATGTGCCACCACCCCAGCTCCACCTCCTTTTGAGAATCGGAATCTGGAGCTCATCAATTTGACTAGACTGCTGACCAGTGAGCCCCAGGAGTCCTCTTGTCTCTACTTCCCCAGCACTGGGGTTACAGTCACAGCCTCCCTAGCACCCACAGGACCACCAGAACCCACAAGACTACCAGCACCCACAGGTCTCCCAGCACCCACAGGCCCGCCAGTCCTCATGCTTATGCAGAAAGCAAATTACTGGCTGAGCTGTGTCTACCGGGTTATGAGGTATTTCACCAGAGAAGAGCGCTCAGACACAAGGTATTGCCAAAGGAAAGTCCTCATAGTCCACGGGCAAACGGACAGCTTGTCCCCAGAGCAGTGGCAGGTCTTTCTCAGGGTAAGCTTTTATACAGGGAAAACCCACATCCAGGGGGACGTTCCCAACTTAGAGGTGGAAAGCCACACTTAACACTGCTATTCTGCTGGAGCAAGCCAAGACGAACGTACGGAAGCCATAAATCTGCAGTTAGCAGGAACATCGAGGTATATGCCGACCTGTTCTCAAACCACACCCTAGTGCAGCTGGTCAAGCTTTTCCATTCCCACACTTTGAGTTAACTTCCTCTGACTTTATCTTCTGGGTTTAGCCGGCATGGCATAGCTATGGTCAGTCGTAGGGCCCCCACCACACCAGTCCGAGACTCTGTTGTTGAAACTTAACAATAATAAGCAAAAGAGACAGGCAGGTGTGTTGAGCACTGTGTCTGTGTTGACCACAGATGAAGCACTTCCCTGGCGAGGCCTTGTGCACTGGGTCCCCAGCCGGCTCCTTGTCACATTACAGGCAAGGCTTCTGTCTCTGTTGTACCTGGGCAGGGAAGAGTTGGCTGGAGACTCGAACTGCCTTTTCCTGAGAAGATCTTCAGTGCCTTGCCTGTCGCGGGGCCTTTCTTGAGTTCCCCACGTCCTCCCCGTCCTGGCTCTAGACAGCTCCACTGCTGTCTTCAGAGAGATGAGAATGAAGCAAGAAATTGCCACACCCAAGGACAGTCCTGTGACTCTAGGAAGAGCCGAGGGAGCAGGAGGACTCATTAACTTGCATTCTAGAAGGGCCAGAGCAGCACCCCCCTGAGGAGAGGGAAAGGGAAGAAAGACAAAGGAAGCAACCTTTTTTAGGAGCATGGACCATTGTTATTGTTTCTTACTGGGGTTTTCAGCACCCTCTTAATGGACTGAAAGGATCCCCATTATCATTTTGGAGTTGAGATTACGCATACAGGAGCAGCATAGAAGAGTCAAAGAAATCAAGTGTTTTAAAACCTGCTTCTTGAGTCAGGAGATAAGAAGTCTCAGTCCATAAAGCCTAAAGCATGCCATGTAGCATTAGGGCCTGAATTTGATCTCCAGAACTCAGGTTAAAAAAAAATCCAGGCATGGTGGTGAGTGACTATGATCCCGGCACTGGGGAGGCAGAGGCAGAAGAATCACTGGGCCTCACTGGTCAGCCAGCCTGGCCTCATTGGTGAGCTCTAGGTCACTGGGAGACCCTGTCTCAATAAACAAGGTGGACAGAGACTGAGGAACACCAGCCTACATTTCCTCTGGCCTTCATAAGTTCATGCACACACATGTACACACACACGCACACACACACACACACACACACAAACACAGACACAAACACCAAGAAAACTTTAAAATAAATAAGAACCTGTCTCTTCTCTGCACCTCTCACCTCCACCTTCTCCAACAGCTCATCCATGGTACCCGCCTCTTGCTGACTGTCTTCCGATGAAGCAAATGTCTGTTCTCCTCTGGGTGGATGTTCTTGCACTGAGTATCACCAGGTGGGCAGCCTGAAAGAAAAATGTCTTTTTAAAACCGTTCCACACATATGTCTTATAAACAAGGTTTTCCACCACAAACCTGTCTAAATCCACATGTTCTGGGGAGTTAAAAGAAGTGAGATGTAGCTTTTTTCTTATTTAAAAAAATCCCCTCCATCTTGGGGCTAGAGAGATGGCTCAATAGTTAAGAGCACAGACTGCTCTTACAGAGGACCTGGGTTTGATTCCCAGCACCCACATGGCAGCTGAGGACCATCTGTAACTCCAGTTTCAGGGAATCTGGTGCCCTCTTCAGGCCCCTGAGGGCATTGCATGACACAGGTGCACCTACCTACATGCAGGCAATACACTCATACACAGAAAATAAAATAAAACATTAAAAATGTTTTCTGTCTTGGTGCAATTCTCTGACCACCTGTTACCCCTTGCTTAGGTGCTTCTCCGTGTACACAGTTTGCATAGCAATTGCAGCAGACATAAATATTACTGGTTTGGTGGGGCAGAAACTGCAGATAGTATCATAAAGTAAATAAGAATGGAAAGGTGTGTGAGCTAGGTTTTCCTTTATTAGCTGTAAAGCCAAGCTTAGGCAGAGATCTGCAAAACCACCAATATCGGTAGGCAACGTTGTTTTTTCCTCTCCCGTTTTCCAAATGAAAATATCACCACCTGGTGGACCATTTTATCACTGAGATTTTAGAAACAGCACAATGGGAACTTAAATCCAACCCTGACCGACCCCCTGAGGATGGCTGTGGGCATTGGGAAGAATAGAGATGATAGAAGGAGCTCAGATTTCAAATTATTTGCTGACCTTTGAGAGTCCCTAATATACAGCTCACTCCCAGGAAACTGAGTCTCTTACAAACCCTCTGCTTCCCTTCAGCTCTTGTGTCCCTTAGACGCAGTCTTCCAGAAACAGCTGCTCTCCTTGCTGATCGCGACTCAGGTTTTGCTCGGTATTTTGTGCCAAGTGCTCTGCCCACCTCTCACAAGGTCACAGAGACAGCATGGGCTGCCTAGTTCCCCTGCTCTGGCTCCCAGTGGGCTGTGCATGCCACAGGACATGCAACTTCCTAAAAAAGCCTGGAGTCTATAAACCATTCATCTCAGTGAAAGTCCAGCTGGATCCCTTAATGAGTCTCAATGGCAACACCTAGAGGGGAGCCTACAGAGACAACCTAGCATGGATCTACAAACAGGTGAGCTTTGAACATACTCACTGCAAAAACAAACGACAAAGTTTCAAGTGTGCGAGTAAAAATAAAAATAAAGCGATGAAGAAAGCTGTGTGTTCACCTGAGCAGGGTATCGGCAGGGCAGAGTCCATCCAAATCCAGCTTGGTGATCCAGGCTGCTGGAGTTATTTACACAGACAAGGGGGACCCAAAGACTGCTACACCACCAGAAACCTGTCCCCAGAAAGTCCCGCCCCCCTGCACCTCATGTCAGATGCGTCACTGAAGAGTCTAACCCACTGAGGAGTCCACCCCAATCAGGGATTTACTGCTTATAAAACCCCGGAGAAGGAAGGGCCTCCTGAGGGCCTTCTGAAGGCACACTGACGGCTTGTTAGTCTCCCCGATTCCTCCCCAAGAATGGTCATAAACCAGACCTCCTGAGGGGTCCAACTTCAAGATGAAATGTCCTATCCAATGCAGGTAGGCAGCTCCACTGAATCTTAGAAAGGCACATGTGTGATTTCTCTTGGTTCTGTCATGTTCTACTGTCCCATTATACAGTGTCAAAATGCAGTTGCCTTTGTCATTAGGATAGCATTTTTTTCTATATTTGAGAATCTTTTTATATCTATGGCATTATTAAAAGGGTGGACAATTGGGGCTGAAGAGAAAACTCATCCTTCAAGTGCCTGTCTTCCAAGGGAGCAGAGTTCAGTTCCCAGCACCCATGTCAGGCAACTCACAACTGCCTGTAACTACAGCTCCAGGGTATCTGATATCCTCTTCTGGCCTCCATGGGCACCTTCACACATCTGGCATACAGTCACACACATACACATGAATGAATAGAATAAATAAATAGACAAATAAATAAAGTGGGGCTAGGCGTCCAAGCAGTGAGTATTTTTAAATCACAAACAGCCAGAAGCATGTTTCCTAGGGATGTCATGCCTTCCATGACTACATGCCCCACTTTATCTCTGTGTTGTCTGTTAAGTTTTCAGAAGCATCTGAGTTTGCCACCTATGATTTAATGTAAGCAGCTGCCCTTCTCCAACAAAGTGTTTTCTTAGTCCATAAACATCTCCTTGTACACTCGCTCCCTGCCCTTCTTTCCCCTTTGTCTATCCTCAGAAGCTGGGAAATCACCCCAAAAGGGTCAGGGAGGAAGTATTTTCACTTTTATAGGTTATTCGTGGCATTCTACAGCTACTCAGCTCTGTGGCTGCCACCCCCAAACAGCCTTAGGTAATTCATAATCAAATGGACACAGCTATTGCCAATAAAACTTTATTCATATGAGCTGACAACAGGCTGGCAAACCCTGCAGTACAATCCTACCCATCGCGGACATTGCTTTCTCTAGACCCAGCTCTTCCTGTTGCTGTGATTTCTCAGAACACCCTATTTTGTTTGTTGACCAAATAAAACATCCTTTAAAATTAAACCCAAGTCATTTGGTCCCCAGAGGTCTCTGAGAGCAGAGATTCTGTGTGACCTTGAAGGATAGTTGACAGGGGAGTGTGTGCTGTCACATGTGTGCCTCCTTCCACAGCAGATCTGAGCAGAGGCTTCCAAGGGGTACCCAGGCTCCTAACTTGTTGTTTCACCATCCTAGTGAACAACCCACCCCAGGTCTGGGTGGCTGGCCAGCTTCTGCTGCAATCAGTGTCCAAAAGAGATTAAATCCCAAAGCAAAGTTTCTTTGTGAATACTAGTGGAACTATCTGGAAGTATCTCTGCACTTCACTTTCCGATGCCCATTTATGTCTTCATTAAATTTATTCTCAATCAGACTCAGCTGTGAAATGTAAGTCCAAGCACACTCCCTCTGTCCTCCTCTGCATCCTTCTTGCCTGACATCCTTCAGGGTTCTTATAACCTGCCCTCAAACAGTAAACAGCATCCTGTCTAAATCACTTACCATGTTTTTTTTTCTTAGCTTAGCATCATTTGTTACTTCTATTTATTATTTTTTGTGCATCACAAAAGTCTAAGTTCCAGAAGGACAAGTTCTGGTAGTTGGTAGATAACAGAAATATTAGTGAGTAATGACTAAACGAATCCTGACGTCATTACTACATCACAGAGATGGCATGGAAAGATAGCATCCCATTTCTGCATAAGTCTCACACAGAACATGGCATCTCAAACCCAAGCTTCCAAAAAGAGAAAGGCGGTTGGCCTCATTGTCTCTGCCTGCCCTTTACATACTGCCTGCTCTCCAACTCTGTTCATGGCCCAGCTCTCAAGAAAGGCCAGCACATTAACTTTTACACATGCTGCCTTCCCAAAAGGACAGAGACAGAATGTGGATTGGCTGAAATGGACCAGACTTCCAGGATGCACCCCTCTTGCCCTCCGACCCTAGGGCTTCTGCTCTCACCATTTCTTCGTGAAAACATTCTCACTGTTCCCTCATTTTAGCCAGATCTCATTGAAGTCTCTTCACCCAGTCTAATCAATGGTCATTCCTTCTCGTCTTATTACAGCTGCCATCAGACCTGGCAGTTACTAAATGATATTTATTTAAATCTCAGCTTTTTCTCTTAGTATATATCTCTTAGAAAACAGTACACCCCCCCCCCCAGACTGGGTACAATGAAGGCTCTCACTAAAACATATTCAGTTACTGAATCAACCCGCCAGCTGACCAACGACCCATCCATTCTCCAGTTTATCCAGGCATCCATCCACCGATCCATCCACCCAACTTACTACTCATCTACCACATACCACACATCCAGTTATCCATCCATTCATCCACAATCCATTCATCCACTTATCCACCAAACTACCACACAGGTACATACATACATACATACATACATACATACATATATACATATATGCATGCATACACCCATCCAGCATCATCCATCTACATCATCTATCCACATGTTCTCCTAAAGTGTTAAGATGCTTC
>JAJHUQ010000079.1:0-106685 GCA_035773235.1 Eospalax fontanierii | reverse complement strand
AGAATTTGGGTGAATCCTGAGCTTGCAAAGAAAACAAGATTTTTAGAAATTTTAGGTCCATTAGACTACTAAAGATTCAATTATGAACTACAAACACTTAAAAATAATTCATTTGTTTGGTAATGAGATACAAAATGTAAGGTTTATTGTAATTATCTAAACTATATATTTGTGCACACCTCAATCTTACAGCTATTTAAACAAAACCTTAAAAATAAAACATAAAAAAGACAATTGAGTCTTATCTATTATATTCAAAGGACTTTGGCAGAAATCAGATTTATATTAATAACTGGCTTGGTGAACTCAGATTCTTTCAATCTGCAATATAACTGTAGATTTACTCTTCCCATACTTGTGTGTTACATGAACATGGAGAAGGATCTAAAAGTCTATGTATTTTTTGAAACATAACAATGTTTATTTCAAAATTGTATTTTTTGCTTTCTTTTTCATTTATTTGCTTACTCAATTATTCATTTCTTTATCTATTTATTTTAAAATTAATTCCTGGGGAATGTTATACAATGTATTTTGATCATATTCACCCCAACTTATCCCAGATCTAGGCCCCATTCCCCACTCACCCAGCTGTGTGTCCTCTTTTATTTATGCATGTATTTTCCTTAAACCCATCTAGTCTGATGCACCACCCTTATAACCTTGGGTAGGTGGCTATCCACTGGAGCACAGTTGACCTACCAGGAGTCACACCTTTGTGGAAAACTGACTTCCCCTCTCACAGCAGTGATCAGTTGACAGTAGCTTCTCAGCTAGAGATGGGGTTTGGTCCCCACCTCTCCTCTCCTTTTGTATAGCTTGAGCTTGTGCAGGTCTTGTGCATGTTGTCACAACTGCTATGAGTTCATATGTGCAACCGCTCTGCTTGTCTCTGGAAAACAGTTTCCCTGTAATCCAGCCACTGCCTTGTGATGCTCAACAGCATCATTAGCTAAAGAATCAATGTGTCTTAAGAATTATACAAACCATTCAATCTGAAATAATTTTAAAATTATTTGAAAGCCCATTTTAATTAGTGAGGCACTTCTATAATTTTATTTTAAAGAGAAAAAAGTTTTTAAAAGGCTTTATTTGTTAAAGTAGCAATAGTTAAGATCCACCAAAGAGCCTTTAGTAAAGATGCCTTGTATATGCAAAACAGTTTCAATTACATCTGCAATAATTTGCAAACTGGTGCTGATTAAACAGTGTCTTTAAAGAACTGTCATAAGCACTCTGTGATCCACTGTCAGAGTCAATACTATGGGATTCTCAAATGAAATAACTATGGGGATGATTATCTCTGCATCACTCTTTTATTGAGAGATGATAACAATGTACAAATAAGAAGCTTATTTTTAACCCAAATCTAGAAATAAAGTTCATATAACTTATGCTTTGCAGTAATAATCTGAAAGTAGTCTTATGAAAGTCAAGCATGCCACACACTTGATGATAGTGTCAAAGAACAATAGGCCATTTGTGAAATAAATGTTTCAACCAATGGTCAGTTCAGGTGGTCAAAGGCATATTTCTGTATTTACAGACATCACAGTAGGATGTTCATTGCCTACAAATGACTGTCTTCTAGGCTTATGGCTCATATCATCTAAAGAGCATAAAATGCTTAATTCCCTACATCATTTTAATCAAATACTTTGATCAAAAGAATTCTACAGTTTGACATATAAAGTGCACAAGGGGATGTCATTTTATTAAAATCATTCAAGGTAACATTGAAAGATACCATAGTTAGCACCATAGTTAACTGCCTTAAGTATCACCCTGTCTATATTTGGGAGTAAACCATCAGCAGGCACATGCATAGTAATATGCCAGTTCCAATAAAAACATAGACTATTATTTAGCACAGATGGAAATTTTGGTTGATTTTACACTATGAAATTTAATATGAGGTTTACATATTAAATTTTAGGTTTAATATTTTATTTGACTCTCAAAACAAAACCACTTATTTTTATTTTATATTTGAGATTTTCATACATGTGTGCAATGTATTATGAACATGTTCACTATGGTAGCCACTCTTATCCCCTACCACTCCAACAACCCCATTCTTCTCAACTGGTCCCTCTCTGACTCCCATGTATTATTTTTGTGCAGGTCTTAGGTAAGTAGCTATAGCATGTTAAAAAATAAATGCTTTTAAGTGGTTTTTGTTTTCTCTTCCAAACTATCTCATATATATTTAATGCATTATTTTAATAGTGGAATTTAAATTTAAGCAATTTAAACATTGGCAAAATTGCCCCTTCAAAATTCAAATTATTAACTTAAAACTTTTTAAAGAATGTATTCAGAAAAAGATAGAATCATAGTTGAGCTCCTTTCTTTCTTCTTTAAGATACAGCATCTTAGTCTCCAGGCTAGGTTCGTCTTTCACTTGCAGTGGTTCCCAGGCTTGAGCATCCTAAGTCCTGGGAATATGGGTGAGCCACCAGGCTGATTCTAACCTGTTTGGTTGTTGTTGTTTGCTGCTTGCTTTTTACAGTTCCACACATTCCTTTTGAACATTTATTTTTCAAGAGGTTCGTATTTAAGCCAGTCTTTATTCTTATCAAATAATAAAGCAGGATGTGTAATGTCCTACAGTAGAAGATGACTGAGATAGCTAATTTCTACAAGATGCAATCTATACTCACCTGGGAGACCTAGATGTATGCCTGTGGGGCCTGTCTTGATTATGCTAATCGAGGCAAAAAAAAAAAAAAAACATCTGCTATGCACAGCACCATTCTCTGGGATCTGGTCCGGGCCTGTATACAAAGAAAACACAAAGGAACAGAGCACAAACTGTCTCACTCACTGTTTCCTCACTATGAACATAACTTGATCAGTTCCCTCAAGTTCCTGCTGCTATGATTTCCCCGCCATGATAGACTGTAACCTGATCTTTGAGTCTGAATAAGCCCCTGCTTTTAGTCCTTTTTGTTAGCAGTATCAACAAGAAATGAAACTTAAACAGAAATTGTTACCAAGAAGTGGGCTATTGCTCTGTTGAATTTGACCATATGGCTCTTGGCTCAGGTTCTTTGGAACAGTTTTGTGGATGCAAATGGAAGATTTTGGAATTTTGGACTAGAAAGCTAGAAGCCCAGCTGTTCTAGTTTCATTTCTGTTGCTCTGACAACTATCTGCACAAAAACAACAGGAGAAGAAAGGGTTCATTCTACTTACATTCAGTTCCAGGTTTCAGTTAATCACTGCATCACATCCATAGTCAAGGGCAGAGAAATACAAATGTACCCCCTGTTGCCTGCTTGCCTGCTGTCATCTAGCTTTCTTTTCCTTTTCACTCTTCACACGCTGTTGATTAAATACTGCCACTATATTCACATTAGGTCCTCCATCCTATTTCACTTAAGATAAACTATGCAATTACCCATAGATGTGGGCCCAGGCCAACCTGCTCTAGGCAATGTTTAATTCAGGCTGTCTTCCCAGGTGACTCTCAGGGTATAGAGATATGACTCAGCAATTAAGAGCATTTACTGTTCTTTCAGAGGATCTGGATTCCATTCCCAGCACCTATATAACAGCTCAAAACCTTCTGTAATCCACATTTCAGAGGATAAATTACTGCATCTCTCAACCCTCATTAGACCAGCTTCTTTCTATGTTAAAAATGATTTTCATTGAAATCTACAGCTGGTTAAAGTTTTAAGAATAAGAAACTGGAGTGTTCATTCCTAAATAAGACACCTATTTCACACTCCCTGCCAGCAGGGATCATCATGGAAGAAGGAGTGGAAAGAATGTAAGGGCAGAGACATTGAAAGACTAGATCAAAACCGATTTCCAGGTACAACAGAGCAGATGAATATATGAACTCACAGTGGCTGTGACTGCATGCACAAGGTCTGTGTACACTCAAGCCAGACAGAATTCCAGCATGAATGAGGGAGGTGGATATGACATTCCACAAGTAGCTGAGCAGCTATTAGCAACTGAAGGGTGCTGTGAGGTGGACTGTTAGTTTGCTTTAGGGATCTGTACCATGAGAGGCTACCCATGATCCAGTAGATGAATCAACAACCATGCACATATTAGAAGTCTTCAGTGATGGGAGACCTAGTGGAGAAATTCAAGGGGATGCAAAGAGGGGTAAACATGATCAAAACACATTCTTTAGGTGTTTGAAAGTATCAAAAATATAATCATCATCACATTCTACCCCTTGTCAACTTGACACACAAATGCATCACTGTTAAACTTTGTCCCTAAAGATTCATGCTAATATCATAATAGAAAATAATGTCCAACTCCTGAAAGTCCCCAAAGTCCTCAAAATTTTCAACATTTCAAAAGTCCAAAAGTTTTTGAAAACACCAAAATAAGTTGTCTGTAGTATCCTGTAAAATCAAATGTACATACTTCTTTTTTCAAAGTGGGGATAACAAAATGAACAATCAAACCTCACTAACCAGTTTAAATCCAAATTCTGTACTTATGATATAGGACATCTGGAACTCACTGGGCTTCCAAGGTCTTGTGTGGTCCATTCTCCCCAGCTCTGCTACCCGCAGCATACACAGCTTCTCTTATAGGTCTGATTCACTCCTCATCTACAGCTCCTCTTGACGGATGTTACTTCATCCTTCTCCAATATCTTGGGGTGGTCATTGAAACCTAGAATTCACCTTCACCGGTAGCCTGTCAGGCCCTTTCAGCAGGGACTTTAGCCCTAAGTTTTGAGACTTAGCTGTTCTCAATGATGCCCTCAATTTTTTTGTTGTTCCTTGCCTTTAAAACCAGAAGGGTGGGCATGGTGCTCCTGCTGCTTGCTACCCAGTCCTCTTGGACCACAGCTGTATCTATTTCTTGGTGCTAACCCTGAAAAATATTTCCTGTTTTTCCATTGAAGAACAGAACATTTAACTTTAGTGTTCCTGGTATCTTATCAATCGTAGATGATTCTTCAGTCCCAGCCTGATTCATACAGGTAGTTTCTTAGTATCAATGATTTCCCCTAGCCCAATAAATGACAAAGTCCTAGTTCCCCTTTGAAAAATGATCTGTAATCTCACTGTCTGTATTTATCCCAGAACTCCTGACTTCTTTGCTCCCAGAAGAAGAGCTCATTAAGCTCTGCCTATAGAATCAGTGTTTTTCCAACGCAAAGTTCCAAAGTGTTCCACAGCAAACAACAATGTGAGGTTCATCACAGCAACAATCCTTCTCCTGGTAATAATTACAGTTACAGTTTCATTTCTCTTAATGTGAAAAATACCTTGATAAATGTAACATGGGGAGGAAATGGCTTGTTCAGTTTGTAATTCTAGGTTACAATTCTTCACTGAGGGAAATTCAGGGAACTTAAGGTAACCGTCACTTAATGAATCATTCTGCTGAGAAAAATGCAAACAGTGGAAGCTTGGCTTATAAGATTTCAGAGGGGAACACAACTATACCAGGAACTGAGCTAGGAACCATTCTTGTGATATTTTGCTTCTGAATATGGGTGTCATTGTGTTTATGAACTGGAAACATGAATGAGGTTTAATTTGGACTAATATATTGGACTAATTTTGTAGGTGGATGAAGATATACACAGAAGCTTAAAGTTACCAACAAGGAAAGTAGAGGCCACAAAGTGGTTGTAGTTATTGTAGAGATTAGAGCTGCTAAAGAGTAACTTGATACTATGCACTGGGACAATAGGAAATGTGTCTTGAGAGTAAGAATTCTTGTGGCAAGCACATTTACCTGATGAGCTATGTATCCAGCCTCAGGCTTTTTAAATAAGATTTTTAAAAGACTTTGTAGAAGGTTATTGTGTAAGTTGATATGTTTGAATATCAAGTTGATGAATAGTTGTGATAGTTAATCTCAATTGCCAACTTTATGAGATGTAGAATCACTTGAGAATTGAGGTGGGAAGACTAGATTGCGGGTGGCCCATTGTACAGAGCTAATACTTAACTGCATAAAAAAAGGAAACGTGGGCTTAGCACAATCAATCATTAGTTTCTGCTTGCTATGGGCACAATGTGACCATCTCTCACAGAAGCTCTTGCAATAAGACCCATGAGCCAACATTATCTGTTTCTCCCCTAAGTTGATTTTGCTGGAGTATTTTATCACAGCAATAGGAAAACAAACTAACACACCAAACAACTCACAATAGACTTCATGATACCTTGACTATTTAGAATTTTTGAAGAAAAGCTACAATGTAATTATAGCCCTCTGATAGCAATTCAATGTTATTTTGGCCAGTTACCAGAATGCGATTATTCGAAGATGACAGTGATAGCGAAAGGTGATTCAGATCTCATCATGCCAGTGAGATTCCGTTGCAGGTACTAATACCTCACAGGTTGTACCAGAGTCTGTGATGGCCAGCTAGTCTAGAATGACATTAGATCCTATGTGTCAATAGAAGTTGTAAATCAATTAGTTTCAGTTAGACCATTTTTTAAAAATGTTTAATTCTTGTTTTCAGTTTGGACAAATGTAATTTTATATTACATGGATATTTTTACAGTAACATCTATCTATACCCAAATTTATAAATTATGCCTTATTTAGTTGATTTATAGAAAGCATCTTATTTTGCTAAAAAAAAATATGGCCAGAAACATGGAGTTTACTAATAAATACCTAGGTAAATGTCTGTTTTTTTCTGTCACTGTGATAAAATACTTGATAAAAGCAACTTCAGGGAAAAATAAAGAGGGTTTTTTTTTCCTAGTTAACAGTTTCTGGCTACAGCCCATCCCAATGGGGAAGTCACAGAGACAGGAGTAAGAGAAAGTTGGTCACATTGCATCCATAGACGAAAAAGAAAAATGGAGGAATTAATGCATACGTGCTGGTCTTCAGCTTGACTTCTCTAATATTATATCCAGGGTCTACTACTCATGGAATGGTGCCTCCCATGTTGGATGGGTCTTCTTGAATCAGTTAACTCAATTAAGAAAATCCCTTATCAATTCTTTTGTGACACTGACTTAAAAGGTGATTCTAGATTTTGGCCAGTTGACAAATAAAACTAGCTATCACAGCAACCGTACACCTTTCTATATTTTAGTTTTGTCATTAATTAATCCATTAATATGTGATTTTTCAATTAGTTCCTTGTTTTACTAAAAAATTAACTTAAGTTTTATCATGATATTTTCATACTTCCATCATCTCTTGACTCAATTCTTCTTCCCTCCCTGCTGCATCCCCTGTACCCATCTTGATCCCCTTTTCACCTTCAAATAGTCCTCTTTTTTGCCTTAATGTCAGCTAAATTCTTATTGCTCTTATTTTCTTCAGCTGTATGAACTCACATTTGCTGTGCCCTTTTCCACTTCCATCCAAAGACATGTACACAAAGAACAGTAGTCCCAAGCCTTTTCACTTTATTAATAAACTGTGACGAGACCACTGGTCCTTCTTCCATAGCCAAACAACATAAACCTTTGAAAACCTCGCATTGCTCTTCACCAGTTTCCTCCTCCCTATTTAGGATAATGTATCATTATCTTTCAATGTCTTTTATAAATATGAATTTAACCACATACTATAGAAGAAACACTTCACTAGATTCAGAGGGGATTGATGACAGCAGAGTATAAAATACATATCAAGATACAGTTTCTGCTCTCAAGAATTTTACAAGCTATTTGGGAAAATGAGGGAGGATAGACACAGAATGCAATTTGAAAAATAATGATACAAAGCAGGCTAAAGCAAGATTCACAATGAGTGCCTTCCACCTAGAAAATAAGAGACTCAGAAAGTTATTGACAGTAGGATGTTGGAAAGGAATTTTAAAGACTGTCAAGAAGCAAAATGTTTGCATGCACTTGCCCACTTGGCCTTTAGAACAGGATATGTGTTCTTTGAGATCTGCTCTATTGCTAGCAATTGATACTATTCATACTTGAATTTTTAGTGAAGGAAGTTGATAAGAAATGCTATCCATTTACAACTTTAAATTAAACTGATCCCTTTATGAGGATGTTCAACTCATTAGCATATTTATGGGCACTTAGACCTAGCAGCTTTTTTGCATAATTTTCTGTTATTCTATAGTGTTTCTTAGTATTTTTCTATTATCACATCTTTGGGGTACTTAATCATAGTAGATACATTAATGGTGTATTGCAAGTTGGCGAATCATCTCTCTTTGGAATTAGCTGCACGTTCAACATTTTGAAGGTGGCAAAGTCAGGTCCCATTGATCACAGATCCCTCTATGGGCAGGTTAATGGGTTAGTTTCATACTGCAGTGATACTTGGGATGCCAATCCACAGCAAGACCCAGAACATGTGCCAAAATGCAAAATAAGTCAATGCATTCTTGAACTGGAACAATTTGTTATAAAAAGTCAACTCAACTAAGTTTTCTGTTTTGTTATGTAATCGTACATATTATTTATGTTTTGGCTCAGGTTCTTTATCTCACTGCAGATCTCTAACTAATAAGGTAGAAATTATTGCCAATCAATAAGGCACAATCTACAAAAATTATTCCACACAAGTCTGTTTTATCCAGTTCCTCTGTCTTTCCTTACTCTCTACAATATATGTATATATGTATATATTTAAAATGAACATTGAAATATTTATGTATAATTTTTGTATGTGATATTATATATATATATATATATATATACATGTATATATGTATATATAACTGTAGGAATGACTTACACAATAGACAGAACCTGGACAAATGACTTTACTTAACCTTGCACAAGAAACCTACAGTTTATAATACAAACAAACTCACTGAGAATTTTAGCACCTGACCTTGATCCCTCAGAGATTCCTCCATCCATGATAGTGAGTTAATGTGGTGTGTTTTAATTAGCACATCAAGGTACAGAAAGCAGAGCACACATAGTTATATTCTCAATGAAAGCTGTGAAAATTAAGAAATATGCTTGATAGTGTATGAGAGGTAGTTTAGGCCTAGGGATCAATGGGCAAAAAGCTCTGATAAGGGATGAGTCAAACTTACAGTTTCCTGATTCATGCTGGAGGCACAGTTTGTATAAGAGTATGGGTCAGTTCTGATTTTTATTCAGCTATAACTGTAATGTGACTACATAAAACCATGTGGATTCCAGGATTCACAAGATCCACTGGAGTAAAAGAAAACTTTCATTTGTTTTGCTTGCATATTCTCTCAAGTATATAACAGCAATCCTTCCTGCTTTATGTACAATGGACATTTCATAGTTGCTATTGGAACACATTATTTAACAACAATAATTACCCTGCCACTTAGATTTGAGTTAATTCAAAGGATACTTAACATGGCAGCAAAAAAGATCAACAATTTTCTTTGGAGCTCACTGGATAAATGTTAAATTTGTCATATTCATCTTATATAATCAGATAAGACATAATGCCTACCCTGGAAGCAAGAAGCAAAAATGTGAAAAATCAGAACAAAGCATTACATGGGCCTACGAAGGATAGTTACCTTAGGACTTAAACAAACAAACAAAAAAGAATAATTATCACCGTACAGAAGGTTTTGGAGAGGACCCAAAAAATCTTCCAGGAAAAAAGACCTGAATTATGCTGACATCAGATATATAACTATTGTGACTTCTTCCTTAAAGGTAGACTCCAGAGATTTCACTTAGTATGAGCCCTACAGAGATGGCTAAACATTTGAAGCTCTACTGAACAAGTTGGGGAGCATATCATCATTCATATCATAAGGTGATAGCCCAAAGAGATATCAGAGGCTCAACCTATTAAGATCATTAAGATCATAACATAAATAAATCATTTAGACACATTAATGAAAACTCAAAGCGAACATAATCGAAGAATAAATAAATTGTGGAAGAGGGGGTAGAAAAAATTGTAAGCGTCAGGGTTAGTCAATAAACATAAGGAAGCAGTGGCTTTTGGGGTTCTGGGAACTTGTTCATATGAACTTGCAGCAATGGTGACAGCATGCACTAGACCCATGCAGACTCAGTTAGACAAAAACCCAGCATAGAGCTGTGGAAATGGGCAGCAATTGACTACTACTGGGTGAGGGAGAGCTGATCTTCTTTAAGGTAGTGACTCTAGATAGGCTAACTAGTCTCTGGTGGATGCTCTTACACTGAGGGACATCTGGGTACAAAAGCCTGACTCAGTAGCCTCAACATATATGACAGAATGTATGAAATCTGGTGGGGGATCATGGAGGGATATGGATAGAGATGAGGGTCTAAATATGACTTATTCATCATATGAAATGTAAAAAGTGATAAAAATACACATTAAAAGAAAAGAATAAATTAATCTCAGTACATCTTATTTCTCTAAACACCTCAGTGGTCTTGAGGGAAGATTGGCAGTTTTGTTTTATGTGTCAAAACAGCATGACATATGGTAAGGTTCTATCTTGCCATGTCACTATGTTAAATGAAGAATAAAGGAAGTGGTAGTGTAATCCTTCACCAACATAGAGAGTTGTTCAGTGCTGAAATATGATGCTATCATTTTTGAAATTGCTTTTTATTCTTTTCATTGGGGTTGGCTATTTGTTTTCAGCTTTTTCTCTGACTGCCAGGACACCTAAGTTTTTCATATTTCATCAGTTTAGCTCTTCTGTTTGTCAATGGTCTGAAGTACAAGCAAAATTCTTTAGTATATTTTAGCCTTTATCATGTTTTACTTTTTCTTTCAAAATAGTAATTACGTAAGCATCTTAGTCAAAAGGATCCTTCTGGAGGACACCAAATAAAATGCTAAACCCTTTCTTAGCTTTCAGTTGTATATCATGTTTACTTAAGGTAAACTTCTCTATTTAAGAAATCCAATGCTTTGTAACATAGACATTACCTTCCACAAAAACGTTATCCATGACATTTTGTCTTTAAAAAAATTCCTACTATTTTGGAAACTGAGTGTTAAAAATAGAGTAAAAGGAAAACTTAGGCCTACGATTGTGATAAGCCGGAAAGTAACTGATAATGCCAGTTTCTTAAGGGCATTACTGAAGTTTTATGCTCCAACAAAGAAAATAAGCTATTTTTATACTTTAAACTTCTTTTGCTCTTGGTTTCAATGTTTTAAAAGTTTTGCTCTAAACTTAGGTAAATATCTTCAATTATGACAATACAAAGACCTGTGGAGGAAACACAACATAGTCAATAAAAATGTACTTCATAGTTGAGAAACAATTAAATATATGAAACTCAGATTATTTAGGATAAGTGTGTAGTATCTATCAAAGTGGGAATAATTTGTTTCCTTGGCTTTCGCAATTAGTCATGACAAAATTGCACCCTTAGAAAGAAAATTTTCCTGTGTCGCTGATCATCTTTTCCAAATAAAAATTGCAGATACTGGTATTATTTTGCAATATTTTTATGTGTAACTTTAAAAAATATTTTAGTTAATTTTGGAAAATGAGAGGCTCCTATTTTAGTTTTCAAGCATATTTTGAAGACTTAACATTCATTTTAGAACAAAAAAATGCAACCAAATTATTATGTAATCAAGGTATCTTCTTGAATCATTTCATTCCAAACTACTTAAAATTCAATTAAATTTCTTTTAGAAAAAATAGATACTTAAATTAACTATATTGTGATGGAGATATAGTATTTCTGAAAAAAGAAAAAGAACTATTCTTGAAAAGGAAATTTGTTAAGTAAAAATAAAAATCTAGTGGTAGCATATTTTCTTCTTGCTAAATGTTTTATCTTGTAACAAACTATTTACACATGAAATATAAGCAAAATGTTATCAAAGGCAATAAAAAGAGTAAACAGAGGAAATGCAAGAGATTCTCACTACATTTGAACAAGATTTTGTAAAGATTCAATGTTACAGTGCTTTTGGTTTGAAATAAATTTTGAATGAAAAATATTATCCTTGCAAATACATAATTAAAAATATTCACACAGGGTAGTCATGTAGGTCATCTGGGTTAGCCCTGGGTATGTAGCCTGAAGATGTTATACAAAGGAGTGACAGATATCTGCAACAAGAGTTACAATTTGTTATTGGAAAGAAAATCAGCATAAGAAGCTGGTGTTAGGTGCTGGGTCATATCCTGAACAACTATCAAAACTGGCAACTCATTGTCTGGGATGCAATGCCATCTCAGTATGTGGCCAGAGTAGCCACACCTCAATCACTGAGCCAACTCATGTACTAACCTTGATCCTGGAGTTCTGGAATAGGAAGAAAGATGATAATTAGGATATCTGTGTCAGAACTGAGAGAGAGAGATGATGCAAACTCAGATGGGAAGTTGAGGCACAGGAGAGCCACGCCAGTGAGGGCAGTAGGCTGCTCTTAGAAAACAAGTTCACTGAGGTCAGCGGGAAGGGCTTGGGTCATTTTTAGCTGCTAGCAGCCTTTTCCTTCTGGGTTCAAATCGGCCTCCTGTCTCAGTGTCAGAGCAACTGGGATCTGAAGGAAGATTTGCTGGGAGGAGACTTGATTTTGAATGTGAGTTGGCCAAGGATCTCCAGTCAAGAGATCAGCATTTTAGCTGGTTATAGGAGAGGTTAAATTCTACTCAAAAGCAGGATCTTGTCTCTTCTTGTTTGCAGTTCAGTCATTTGAGAGGGCTGTATCCACTTTGAATTATTCTCCTGGGCAAAATTAACTGTACAATCTTGTTTCTGCCTAAAAACGGAGTCCCACCATCTCTCCTCGTGGGTGGAGATCTTGGCATGCTTGCTTGCTTGCGCTTGGGGCACTTTGACACAAATGCAATCCTTTCTTTGCTGTAGTTTTCACAAACCACGTCCTCGTCCTAAGAAGGTTTAAATTTTCAGGTTTATTCTCCAAGGACATTTACTCCACCCCACTTGATGTTATTCGTGAACTTAAAGAATAAGAGCTCTATTTAATCATCCTAGTCCCTGATAAAGATACAGTAATGGACCTACGATGGATTCTGAACCATCACTCAGCATCCACCCCCATCTCTCAGAGCAGCATGGGCAGATTAATAACTACTCTTAGAGTGTGACCTTCCAAGCCATTGCACATCCATGCTGTAATAACAGGATCTCAGTTCTGCCTTCCTGCTGCCTAATTAATGTCATATGAGACTGAATTAAAAGCCTACCTGAAATAAAAATCTTATATCTTTTGCTTTCCTCTTAACGACGGGGTCTGTAATTCTGTCACAGGGGGAATTAGATTAGTCTGATCTGATTTGCTCTTCATAAAGGCACTTTTAAAAAAATCCTCAGCCCCTGCGTGTTTGCAAATGGAGACTTGGTAATAGAAATAGTACAGAGCAAGCTCTCTGTTTCAGAAATCCATAAACTCTATGTCAAGATCCTTGGAAAGCTGAAGAATTTAACACACTGTGACTTTTACTTTTCAAATCTAAGATCTATGTACATCTGGACACTTGCTCATCATTATTGGTGACTTTCCACACAAAACTCATGAATTAGCCTGTGTTCATTCGTTTGCTATTTTATTCTTCTCACACAGTTCACAGATATGTTCAGAGACTTATGATGTATCTTCTGATCTAAAAACAAGTCAAAAACTCTGAATCAGTTCTTCGGGAAGAAGCAGCTATTATTGAAAGTGTTTTCAGGGGATGAGAAGTTCATCTTTGACAAGTTCATTGGAGTTGCCCTAATTAGGGTTAAAAATGCTTCTCTGTATTTTATATTAAATTTAAGAAAATCCAGCAATGATTTTAATATCAGAAAAATAGAGCACTGTGAATGGTTCCTACCTAGAAGCTCTCAACAGGAAATTTAAAAGATATGTATATTTCGTAGAGTTTTTAATCTTTCAGTATATAAAACTTTGCACATACACTCAGGTTGCATTAAGTAACTGAAATGAAGTTTTATTATCAAATAAATAAATGGGCTGAGCATGGTGGCACACATCTGTAATTCTGATATTTGTGAGGTTCAGGCCTGTTCTAAATAGAGAGAGCCTGTCCCCCAAATAAAGCAAACAAACAAAGCCTTCAAATACATAAAGGTAGAAGTTAATTGTGATTAGCGTTCAAGAAAGTAACTTGGTAAATAGCAAGTTATTTGTAAGAAGAGAGCAAATGACAGATAGCCTCCCTTCCCTTGAGCATTACTAGATATCTGCTAAAAGCTTCCCATGTGTCATACATAATTCTGACCTTGGTGATAACAGGGGAACAAATCAGACAAAACCTTCTATCCTCCAGGAGTCTACAATATGAGGAAAGAGAATAGCCACAGCGACTTAGCTGAGGAGTTTAATCCAGGGTGAATACACCCATAACTGTTGTGCAGAAAAGTGATAGAGAAAGGTTCATGCCTAGGAGGTGAGACTTGAAGTCGGGTTAATAAGAAAGACTTCCCTAGGTGGAAGGCACAGGGGTGAAGATTAAGGAGGTGTGTGGCTAATTGAATAAGAGTACTCAGGAAGAGATTTCAAAGATTAAACATAATGGCTTTAAAATTTTTAAGCTATTTTTTTGTTATTTCCATACAATATACTGGTATTAGGTCCCTTCTCCTAGACCCACCTCTTCTTACAGCCCTGTGCCCGAGAGTTACTCATATGCACTCACAGCACTGGTAACAGGGTGCACAAGTTCCATGCAAGCTCAGAACATACAAAAATCCCTGCATAGATATGGCAAAGTTGGTAAGAAATCCCAACTGAACTTAAAAATAACGTTTGCCCTGGAGTGTCTTGGCGCTGTGTCTTCCAAGTTTGACCTAGTAGGAGAAAAAAGGACACTGTCTACGGATACCAGTTGATTTTACAATGAAAGTTTTGTTTGTGATTGCCTACCATAGATCACAAATACTTATAATAAAAAAATCCTCTGTAATATATTTTTATCTATTGCCTGCATGTATATAAATGCACCCATGTCATGCAGTGCCTATAGTCGTCAGAGAAAGGTATTGGATACCCTGGAACTGGAGTTTATGGACTGTTTTTAGCCACCATGTAGGTGCTGGGAAACAACCCAAGTCCTCTGCAAGAGTAGCCAATGCTCCTAACCACTGAGCCATCTTTCCAGCCCATATATTTTCATTTTTATAGGAAACCAGTGCTTCAAGCTTTAATTCTCATTTCAGATAAGAAGAAATGAGTAAATCAATATTATGAATCCATAATAATAAGAGTATTAAAACATAGTATAACAAAGTCAATTCAAAGCAAAACTAAAATAATAAACAAAAGTGAAATCAACAGTTTGTACCATTTTGTTCCAGTTTTCAAGTATCCTTAAGGCACATCTTCATCAGATACTTTTTTGGTTTTTTGAGAGGTCTCACTATATAGCTCTGGCTGCCCTCAGATTTGGAGTGGTCCTCCTGCCTCTGCCTCATGATTGCTAGGATTATAAGTATGTTCCACCATGCCTGGATCTTCTGATTTGCATTTTCTATACAGAATTTTTGCATCCCAGTCAAATGACTGTATAAGAGCAAATAGATATCTCAAATGGCATCTTTGACAAATGAAAATCTCATCTTAATTCCTGTTTTCTCAAAAAAAATAGGTATGCAGTGTCAATGGCTAGAAGAATCGGAGCCAGAGTATATGCTCTTCCCAAAGACCTTGTGGAAGTAAAGCCCAAGATGGTCATGACCGTGTTTGCATGCCTATGGGCAGGGGGATGAAGAGAGTATAAAATAACCAATCTTGAATAAAGCCAACCTTACTTATTCCCAGGTGCATGATAAGCAAGTCAACTATTTCCTGGTAAAGTGCTAATGGCTTAAGGAATTCTTGGTCAATTAAAGGACTTTCAGATTTTATTAACAAGACCACCTCATCATGACAGCTTCAGGGGAAGAGTTTAAATAACAATCAACTCCTCTTTCCAATAGATCTGTCTGATGGATCTGTCCAGCACAGCTGAACCATGCTCACAGTGAACCCTTTTCACTCTCTGCTCCTGGAATGCCACCTTTGACATTGCCCATTGCTATATGTCTTTCTCTCTACATATCTTTTCCAGCTTAGAATGTCCATCTCTTGTGACTTGCTTAGATGGGTAGATAGGAATATTACTAGCTAGTCATTTTTCTTTCCATGCAGACTGCCAGTTCTTACTGGAGAGCTGTCATCAGAAAATATGTGGAGATGAGTATCTTTGCTTACTTTGTATACTGAAAATTTGCCAAAGTAACTCGCCGTGCAGAATGTAATAGAAGCTTTACTTATTCTTTTATTCTTAATATCAGGATCTTTTTACAGTATTCTTTCTACATGATTATTTTTTGTACATTTAAGAATATTTTGATTACATTCACCAAGTCTGCTGATTTTGCTACTCTTTTTAAAGGAGTCTTCAAATACATAGAAAAGCATACATTATAGGTGGAGGAAAAAAATTAACCCTAAGGTTGCATTTTCCCCTTCATACCCAAGCTGTAAACAGATGAAATTTTTTGTCTTCAATGCGTGCTTACTTGCTTTGAAATCTCTATTGCAAAACTCTCTCTTTGAATTTAAAATGATGTTTAATATGACATTTTTTGAGGAGAGAGTGAGTTCAGAGGGATCAATAAGCCAAGTATGCCAAGTATACAATATATTTTTAAATTTCACACTTATAACAAGGAGAGGTTGTCACTATAAAGTAAATGTATGTACGTAGGACTTGATGGACTCCTGCTTTGTCAAGCTCTCTGCTGTAGTTCTCAAGATAATTGTGTTACTCTTACTCTGAAAATTCCTGTAATCCAGTAGCAGCACAGTTCAAATAAATGCATTCACATAATAAGTAGTCTCTCACTCTTGTTTTGTTTTAAAAATTGGTTTTTATTGGGGTGTGTGTGCATGCATGTGAATGTATGTTACATATGTGTAGAAGTGCCTACAGAGGCTAGAAGAGGTTGTCAGACATGTACCTAATATTCTTGGATCACACAGAGTGGATTCTCTTTTCTGATAATCCTCTATGCTATGCGTTTTGTCTCCCACAATTCCCTGGAGCTGGCTCTATCGTATTGCCTTTTCCAGAGTTTTGGATTTGTGATCATACTATGCAACATTTCAAACAACATTGGGTCTCTCATCTGGTGTAGGCATACATAGACAGTATACAGTCTTTCAGATTGGATTCTGAAAGATGTAGTAAGATGCATTTTGTAAAGCACACCTCCTTTTTTTCTTTTCTTTTTTTTTTGAGACAGGATCTCCCTGTAGCCCCAGCTGGCCTGGAACTCAATATGTAGATCAGACTGTCCTCAGTCTCACAGAGATCACCTGCCTCTGCCTCCTGACTGTTGGGAATAAAGGCAGGTGCCACCATGCCCTGAAGAATCTCCCCCACCCTTTACTTTTGAGGTTTGATCATGTTTACTTGTTACTTTTAAAGATTCTTTTTGACTAGACTCAGACTTGGAAGTAGAAGCCCTCAGTGAGGACAGCCTGCATTTCTTGGCAATCTGTTCCTGGCACTTTTCTTTGGCTTCTCTCACTCTCTTGGCCAACAGTTCAGCATATTCTGCAGCCTCCCCCTTATTTTCCTTGGTGCTTTGTTTGTGTTGCAGGACATAGGATGTAGCAAGACACTGACTCTTGGGTGCTTTAGTCCTGGGATTCTTATCTTCTTTGCTCAAGGGCTTTCTGACAACATATTGTCAGACATCATCTTCCTTAGAGAGACTGAGATGTTTGCTGATTCTGCTAGCTCTTTGGAGCCCCACCCATCGTGGTACAGTGGTACCTGTCAGTACTGGAATAGCCTTCTCTCCTTTTTGACTATAACCAAGTTGAGAATTCTCAGATCGGCATTCACAATGCATCCCTGAACAGATTTGCACTTTCTCTCCCCAGCCCTCCTAAGGTCTATGACAAGAATGTCCCTTACTCAGCAGCAGACACATTCTGTCATGAGTCAAGACATCCTGCTTCTTGGGAAAGCCTTGTTTTGTCATTTCCACCACTGATTTGGACCACATACCACATCCACCCCATCCAGAACATCTCTAGCAACTTCTGTGGTCATGTGCTTCTCATAGAAAGTATGAAGTGTGCATTCATCACGTCAATGAGTTTCTGACAACTGATGGCTGGGATGGAGCTACTGGATTTCATCTAGATGCAGCTGAGTACCTGGTAGGTGCCACAGAAAGAGCAGAACCTCCCTTTTTTTTATATTAGTTTTTTGATTCAGGGTCACACAAATGATACAGCAAAAAGATATTTAGAATGCATAGAAAGCGTGAAAGATAAATGCACATATACATTATTTTAAATTAGTAAGTTAATTACTTAGGGTCTCAAGTGATACTGGCTGACCTCAAACTCATTACATATTTGAGAATGACCTTGAACTTCTGATCTTCCCGCCTCTACCTGCTTAGCACTGGCATTAGAGGTGTATGCCTCCATGTTCGGTTTATCCAATACTGAGGATCCAACCCAGGGCATTGTTAATGTCCAGCCCCATGAGCAGCCTTTTATTTACATATTTTGAGACTTTCAGATGTGCTTGGTGCATACTCAATTAGGGGCACCCCATCTTCTTAGCTAATTGATCCTGTTATTGCATAATGTCATTCCTCATTAACAACTAACTTTCCTTGCTCTGTAGACTGTGTGGTAGTAATATAGCCTAGCCACTCCTGCTTGTTAATGCTTGAAAGATTATCACTTCATATTTTTTTTCTTTTCAATTTGCCTATACCTTTGTTCAAATGGGTTTAATATAAGCTACGTGAGCTGAGGATGTAGTCAAGTGGTAGAATGCTTGCCTAGCATTCATAAAGCTCTGTGTTTGATGCCCAGCACTGCATATATACGTGTGTGTGTGTGTGTGTGTGTGTGTGTATGGATGCCTGGGGAAATGACTCAGTGAGTCCAGATCCCCTAGATCCCCAGCATCCACTTAATAGACAGATATAGCTATATCTGAGCTGGTAGGGTGGAGACTAGTGGATCCTCAAAGCTCATTGTCCAGCAGGCTTAGCCGAGACAATGACCTCCAGGTTTGGTGAGGGACTCTGTCTCAAAAACCAAGGTTCTATGAAATACTGTCTCCTGGACATGACATCACCATTGTCCTTGTGTACTCACAGCAGCTGTGACTGCCAGCAAAATAACTGACAAGATGGGACTCATCAAAATGAATACAGGAAGGGCTCACAAGTTTCCATCCCTCCCTTAGGAGTGATTGGCAGTTAATGTTTGCTGGGGGAGGAGGTTCATTTTCTTCAGTGATATAACCACTTACAAGTTGCCCATGCACCAATAAAGACCCCCCCAACTCATGCTCATGAAGGAAACCCTAATTAAACACAGTAGGTCACAACAAAAAAGCAAGACATGAAAACAAGAAGGGGAACCAGGAGTGGTGGCACACGCCTTTCATCCTTATACTTAGGAGGCAGAGTCAGGTGAATCTCTGTGAGTTTTAGAGCACTCTGGTCAACATAGCAAGTTCCATGCCAGTCATGGCTACCAAAGAAGGTGGGGGCGGGGGATAGTACAGGGACTTGTTGGGAAGAAATTGTTCAGCAAGAATAGGGAGAGGATGAGTGAGGCTTATAGGGTTGAATCTGAACAAACTAGATTATATAAATGTGTGAGCCTGTCAAAGAAGAATACATTTTTAAAAGTGGAAAAGCAATTAAGGAAGACACCCAGCATGTACCTCTGATCTGAACACATATATACACCATACATGTATACATAAAACAAAAAGAAAAGAAGAAGAGAAATAAGACTGGAGAGATGGCTCAGCAGTTAAGAGCACTGACTGCTCTTGAAAAGAACCTATGTTTGGTTTCAGCACCCACATGGCAGCTAACAACTGTTTGTAACTCCAGTTCCAGAAGATCTGTCGGCACTGCATACACATGGTGTACTTAGAAACAGGCAGGCAAAAGACTTGTACAAATAAAATTAAAATAAACAAATCAATAAAGAAAGTAAGAATATGTTAAGACATGAGTGTCTATTTTATTATTCAGTTTTGTTTGATCATTCCTCCTTCAAAGTCTTATCAAGTAGCTCTGATGGGCCCGAAACTTACTGTATTCCTCAGCCTGGCCTCAATCTTGCATTTATCGCCCTACATCTGGAATTCCAGGCCTCTTTTTGTCCTGTTTTCTTTTAGTTATTTTTGATGTTGTTGCTTTGTAGGGGATTTGTTTGTTTGTTTTGACAGGATCTCCCTAATCCCAGCCCTCCTGGAAGTCACAGTGCAGACCAGGGTAGCCTTCACCTCTAGTGATTTCCCTGCCTACACCTCCCAAACGCTGAGATTAAAGGCACATTACATTAAAAGGCATTGTACCGTTTTCTTATTTCTCCTGTGTATGCTCTGCTTGAGCATTTTTAAATTGTTTATTTATTTTATGTGTATGAGGGATTTGCAGACATGTATGTAAGTGCACTTATGTTGAGCAATACACTCAGAGGCCAGAAGAAGGCATTAGAGCCTCTGGAAGTGGAGCTATACATGGCTTTTAGCTGCTATGTGGGTGCTGGGAATTGAACTTGGGTCCTCTGGTTAAGAGCAGCTAATGCTCTTAACCGCTGAGCCATCTTTCCAGCCCCAATTTAAACATTTTAATTTCATCTTGACCTATCAAGTGTTCTTGCATATATTTCTTTTATCTTAAATGAGTATAATGCTGCACATCATAGTCTACCAGTAGTCATTATTATTTATCCTTCATCTAAAGCCAGAGACATCTCACAGCCATTCAGATGAGTTCATCCTCCCGACCAGTCCCCCATATTTCTGCGCTGGAACTACAACCCAAATCCCCCTGTGTTCTAAACACTGTAATATGGAGCAGATATATCCCCAACCCCTTTCCCTAGCTTGAAATATAGTCTAGGCTTCTTAGAAGTCCCCTCCTAGAATTTCCTAGAATCCGAGTGCTGAGATTAGAGGACTGTGCAGCCATACCTATCTTTTTCAAACCATGCATATCTTGGATAATTTTACAATAGACCTCGAACACCACATTAGATCATACAATAATTTTTGATTAAACTGTCAAGCAGTGTTTTTAAACAATGAGAGGCTTGCCTTGTTGTATTTACAACTGTTATAATCATTTTTTGTTCTTTCTTTTTTTATTTTACTTGATTTTATTTATTATTTTTATTTTTATGTGTATGAGTGCATTACCTGCTTGTATGTAACTGCACCAGTGTCATGCAATGCCTGTGGAGGTCAGAAGAGCATGCCAAATTCTCCTGGAACTGGACTTATGGATGGTTGTTAGCCAGCATGTGGGTCCTGGGAATCGAACCCAGGTACTATGCAAGAGGAGTCAGTGCTCTTAACCACTGAGCCATCTCTCCATGTTGTTCTTTCTTTCTTCCTGGAATCTGTATCCTTAAGCTGCAGTTTCCTTTGTATTTGAAAAAACTTCCCTTACCCATATTTTAAGAGTAGAGCTGGAGGTGTAGCTCAGTGACAGAATGCTTGCCTAGCATGTGCAAGCATTTTGTGGCACCAGAGAAAAAAGAATGGATACATAAGACATTAAAATGAGATCACCAGTTTCCCTATCACAGCCTATTCTAATTATCCAGTGATAGCAAAATAATCCCTGTAATGGGAGCTGGCCTGGCACTCACAGCGAGGCCTTTTGTTCTCCTGTGAACATAAACAATATCATAGAACACTGGTATCCAACAAAGGCCCTCTGTGCTGATGAACTGAGATGCAACAAAACACAGATGTCTGTCACAGAAATTAGCAAATGTCTCCCTATACTGACTAAAAGGCGTAACTATTTCTGCCTTTGCCGACCTTTTTTAGTCCTGGTATAATCTAGTAAGGTTTTGCAGCGTTGGTTGTAAATAATTCAGATTTCTTTTCCTTTGTTCTTTTTGTTCTTCATCCTTTCCTTTTTTGGACGGTGATAGTGACTAAACAGAGGGCCTTGTAATGCTAAGACAAGCAGTCTAACCCTGATCTACATCCCCAGTCAATTATAAATAGCTCGCTTTGTAAATACTTTTGTTTATACTTTTACCATCCACTCTTGATTTTTGCTTTTTATAAATCTGTGTTCCAAGTTCAGAATTATAAAACTATTAAGGTGGGGTTGGAGAGACGGCTCTGTGGTTAAGAACATCTGATTTTCTTCCAGATTTGGTTCTCAGCACCTACCTGGTGGCAAACAACCATATAGAACTCTGGTTCAAGCGGAACCAATGCCCTATTTTAGCCTCCGCAGGAACTGAACTCATACACAAAACACACACACAAAATAAAAATAAAGAAAATCTTTTTAAAATTGAATATTAAGATGTCTTATTTTTTAATTTTTATTTTTAATTGTAATTGTATGTGGAGGGATGTGTGTATTTGTGAGTTCAGTGGCCATGGAAGCCAGAAGATAGCATCACATCCACTGGAGCTGAGTACAGGTGATTGTGAGCTGCCTGACCTGGGTGTTAGAAATCAAAGTTGAGTCCTCTGCAAGAGCAGTAAATGTTCTTAATCTCTGAGCCATTTCTATAGCCTTAAAGGTGTCTTTTATACCTACTCTATCTGCATTTCATAAAGCAGCAATTAAGTAATAGCAGTGGATGACATATTTGTCACACACACTCACACACACACACACACACACACACACACAGGCGCAAAGAAGATGCATGTTGGAATCCTAATCCCCAACGTGATAGTATTAAGGAAGTGGGGACTTTAGCAGATAATTGTGTCCTGAGGCTGGAGCACTCATAAATGAGACTAGTGGCCTTATTGTAAGGTTGACAGAAAGGAAAGACAGAGAAGAAATAAGTGACTCAAGGACCACGAGTTGGTCTCTGATGTAAGGATCAGAGCCCACTGTCTGTTTACAGGCTCCAGAACTTGTAGGGCAGAAAGTGAGGTGGAAATAAAACTTTTGGTTTTGGTCATTGCTAGAAGCAACCAAGGATTGGTGTGGTAAAGGATGTAGGATGGTGAATAACTCACTCTCTTGACTGGCCATTACTGGGTTGATAGGGTAAAGAAAGCAAGAATATAGAGAAACAAGTTATTTTAGTTCTAGAAACCAAATTACTTTAGCTTCAGGAGCTGTCATTGTTCCACCAAAATGTAGGAGTTTCACAAAATAGCATGGCCCTGGCTAACCCATGTAAGAGATCCAGAGAAGCTAGGCGTCTTGGCACACAACATTAATACCAGCACTCTGGAGACAGAGGCAGGAAGATCTTTGTGAGATCAAGAGATCTAGGCCAGCCTGGTCTATATAGTTTGTTCCAGGCTAGCTGAGTCTATGGGGAGACTCTGTTTCAGAAAAAAAAAAAAAAACAAGAGACTCCAGGGAGCTTTCTCTAACTTACTTTTTGCCATGAAAGGACATAAGAAGAAGAGGAATGTGCAACCTCAGAAGAGCATCCTCACCAAAATCAAGCATGCCGCTACCCTAATCTCAGACTTCTTAGAGCTTCCAGAACTGTGAGAATTCCTTGTTTATTAACCCCCAGTGCTAACTGATTAAACAGTGATTCAAAGATTTGTTCCTGTTTTGGCATACATTTGTCATTCCAGCTTCTCAGGAGGATGAGGCAGGAGGATTCTGAGTTTGAGATCAGCTTGAGCTACATAGTGAGTGTGACAGCAGCCTAAGTTGCACAGAGAGACCCTATCTTAAACATACACACACACACACACATAATGTAATGATTAAGCAGAAAAATTAATGCAAGGATCATCTGCCAATTTTTGTTCAAGATTCTGGATTCATAAGCCATTTTCATTTTTAAAATGTTTTTAGATGGGTCCTGAGGATACTGACTCCTCTACACCGGTATCATTAGGCATCTATTCCTTCGTTCAATCTATCACTAAATTCAGTAACCAAGGCATATGCACATTAGTGAGCTCTAATCACAATCTATGTAAAAATTTCAGTTAAGTTATTTACAATTACTGCGTGCTATACTAACTTTAAATCATAATTATTTGAGGAACAGGAGAGATGGCTCAGTGGTTAAGAGCACTTACTGATCTTACAGAGAAACCTGGTTCAGTTACCAGCATCCATGGTAGCTCATATATGTGTGTAACTCCAGTTCTGGGAGATCCAATGCCTGCTTCTGACCTGAAGCACCAGGTACATACGTGGTCTATATAAATAAAAGCAGGCAAAACACTTGTATCTGGGGACTGGAAAGATGGCTCAGGGGTCAAGAGCACTGGGTGGTTTTCCACAGGACCCAGGTTTGAGTCCCAGTACCCACAAAGCAGCTGATAGCTGTCCCTAATTCCAGTTCCAGGAGAACCAATGCCCTCTTTTGGCCTTTGTGAGCTTTACTTGACATGGGTGCACTCATGTACAAATGGCAGATAGATCACATACAGATAGATCTCTGTGAGTTCAAGGCCAGGCTGGTCTACAAAGCAAGTTTCAGTCAAGCTGGGGCTACAGGGAGATCCTATCTCAGAGACAAAAACAAAAACAAAAAGTAATTCTTGTTTTTACCTAAAGTATTCCTAGAAAATAGATGACATATATAAAGGAATGTTATATAAAGGAATTCCAATGCAATTTCATTTCTTATCTTGTAGCTATAAAATTTGCTTCTGTTTCTATTTACTTTTACTAAGTATCATTTATTCGTATTATTATTCTAACAAAAGAGAAAAGAAGTAATATTTTTCACCTAGTCACCTAACCAGCTAAGAAATATTTCTTTCTACTTCACACACTACTACAATACTCTGAACCCAGGCAGGCTCTTTTTTTTAACCTGAAAAGAAACTATGCACAGTTGTTTATCTGTTTTAGGAAATTAGCTATGTACTGAGCAGACACAGGTGTGTGTGTGTGTGGGAGAGAGAGAGAGGGAGAGAGAGAGAGAGAGAGAGAGAGAGAGAGAGAGAGAGAGAGAGAAATCCTTGAGTTTCATACACGTATACAATGAATTTTAGTCACTTTTCACCCCCATTCCACTCTTTCCTCCTTCCTCTCCAGCTGAAACTCTTCTTCCCAACTAGCCCCTCTCCTACTTAAATTTTATTTCATTTTATTGCATTGCGACCCATTGATTTTAATTAGGGTTTCTTTCACGAGCATGAATAAGAGGTTATTCACTGCAGAATGAGCAATGTACCAGTGGTCATGTCACCAAGGACTATTGTACTCCTCTTCTCCTACCAACCATTAACTGCCAACAGTTCCTCAGCTAGTGGGACGTCGTAATCCTTCCCCTGTTGATGGTGGAATGTTGTCTAGCTTGATGCTGTGCAGGTAAGCACAGCCACTATGAGTTCATAGTGCCGTGGCTATGGCATGTTGCTAGACAGACATTCTACAGACTTTTTTAAAGCATTAATTCGTACAAAAACAAATTTTAAAGAAAAAGAAAACTTTGATTTGTGTAAGTATCTGTGTCTGTTTGTCTGTCTGTCTGTAAGTGCGTGTGGGTGTCCTCAGCAGAAGACATCAGTTCTCCCGGAGCTGGAGTTGCAGGCAGTTGTGAGTGGCCTGACATGGGTGCAGGGAACTGAACTCTAGTCCTTTAGAAGAGAAGCAATCCTGAGCCTCCTCTCCACCCGCCGTCTTTAGATATCTTTTTTATTATTCTTTTATTTTATTTTATGTCTATGAGTGTATTACCTACATGTCGGTAAGCGAACCCATGTTGTGCAATGCCCACGGAGGCCAGAAGAGAGTGTCAGATTCCCCTGGAACTGGAGTTAAGTACAATTGTGAGGCACCATACTTCTCAGATGGGTGTTGGGAAACAAACCCAGGTTGTCTGCAAGACCAGTCAGTACTCATAATGACTGAGCCATCTCTCCAGTCCCTCTTTAGATATCTTTAGAAAATTCCCTAGCTAATTATCACCAACACCACCAACATAATCATCATCATCATCATCATCATCATCATCATCATAAATAATCTTTTGTTCTTACAGAAAACTGTAAGCTACCTAACATGGGTGCTGGGAAATAAAATATTTTAATTAAAATGTTATTTATAACTTCTCTTCTGAACATCCATTTCATCAGAAATTCTTAAACTGAAGATGGCTAAGAATCATCTAGAAGACACTAGCTGCAGAAGTGGATGACTTCTATATAATATAAAAGAAGCTTATAACTTCAGTGGCTTCACTCAAAAGGCCAAAACAAGGTTTTGTTTTTTCCGTGTTGGGCTTGGAACCCAGAACTTTGCATGTGCTAAGCAAACATTGTAATATGGACCTACACCCCTACTGAAAGATTAGTTTTGGATTCTCAGGCACCCTTTTTTTTTCCTGTAGCCCTAGTTCACTGGAACTCGCTATGTAGACCAGGCTGACCTCGAATTCACAGAGATCTGTGTGCCTCTGCTGGGATTAAAGGCGTGCACTACCACACCTGCCTTTCTTTTCTTTCTTTCTTTCTTTCTTTCTTTTTTTCCTTTGTTGCTCCAGCATTCTTTATTAATTCTTTAACCTTCTACTAATATAACCACATATTACAACACACGCTAGAACATTAACAAGGTCTCTGTTATGTTATCATCCTAGTATTGTGAACCCCTACGATCATTTTCTATGTAAACAAAAACTTAACGTGTAGTTCACAGCTTTTTCTCCAAAAGACTGAAATCTAATAACTGCCACCACACCCTGTTGAGTATTTATTTATTTATATTTAATGTTTATGAGTATTTTGCATGCATGTATGTATGTACACCATATCCATGTAGTACCCAAGGAGGCCAAAAGAAGTCATGAGGGCACTTGATTCCCTAGAACTGGATTTATGGATGCTTGTGAGCTGCCATGTGGGTGCTGGAAACCAAACCAGGGTCCTCTGAAAGAGTAGCAAGTGCTCTTAACCACTGAGTCATCTTTCCAGGCCCCTGTTGACAATAATTTAACGGAAATTCAGTTAAATGTTTCAAAAGGCGGTATACACACACACACACACACACACACACACACACACACACCCTTTTAGATAAGGTTTTGTGTATCCCAAACTATCCTTGAACTCTCTACATGGCCACGGGAAACTGGTCTTTTTTGCCTCCACCTCCAGAGTACTTGGATTATAATTCTATGCCTCCCATTCAGGGTTTCCTAAATGCTTGGCTAACAGTCTACCAACCAAGCTGCATTCCCAGCTTAACAAATTCTCCTTTATAAGCCTTTTCTGACTTTAAAACTTCTCTCATGTCATTAATCCTCACCTTTAAACACCTGAAAATGGACCTTGGTCAGAATGCTTCTGTTAAGATCACAGTAATAATATTAGCAAGACTGATCAATCAGAAGTAGACATAGCGAGTTCCAGGCTTTCCTGATGATAATAGTCAGACTTTTCTGTTCAGACATGTCATCTTGTTTAGCTTAACTATTTGACTCTATTGAAAATTTTGTCAATCTCAAAGAATACAAAGCTAGCTCACTTCTACTGCAATAATTGATAGTTATACTCTAAATATACTTTTCCTTCTTATAAGGATATCATTCTCTGTGAATATCCAACTTGCATTTTTCTATCATATGCTAATATAGTTGTGCATTCAGAATAGCACACATGCTGTCTTCTGACCTCCTTGAGCATTGTACGATAAGGGTACACTTACATACATGCAGGTAATACACTCATACACATAAAATAAAAATAATAAATATTTTTAACTCACAAAAAAATCAATAAAAATGAGGTTGGCAGTTTGAGACATAAAGAAAAAGTGAGAACAGAGCAGATCTTCACACAACAGTGTAAATAATGCATAGTCTTTCATCTAATCAAAACATCAGGAAATAATATTCAAAAATTATAGTAAACAGAGAGTTTCAAATTTATGTTCTAAGAATATATATTTTTAGTTTGAGAACTACATCACTTATTACAATGCTTTCTATTTCCTTTTCTTTAAACTTCCCAGACTGTGATTTTTATCTATAGATGTGCTTTTCAACAATAATGTGAAAACAGCAATTAAGCGCATTTATAGCTCTTATAGAAGACTGAAGTTTGGTTCCCAGCATCCATGGCAAGTTGTTCACAATTGTTTGTAACTCCAGAGGATCCAATTTCTCTTTCTGGACCCTGGGGGTCCCTGCACTCACATACACACACACACACACACACACACACACACACACACAATTAAGTATCCAAACATGATGATGCTCAGATTTAATCCTAACAATCAGGAAGCAGAAACAGGCAGATTTCTGAGTTCCAGACTAACCTGGTCTACATAGTGGGTTCCAGACCAGCCAGGGCTACATAGTGAGATTGTGTCTCAAAAAAAAAAAAATTTAAAAATATGTATCTTTAAAAAAAAGAAAAAGGAATTTATGATTCATGTAAATGATACTGGAGATAACCCTATTAAAAGAAATAAACCAGAACAAAATGACAAATAAAACATAATTCCTCTCAAAAGTGGAGTCTAGATTTATATACATCATGATGTCGAAGGGAAAATACTTGAGAAGAAGAAAGGGACCACTGGAGGAAGGAAGGGGACGAGAGAATAATAAACAAGATGAATACAGTGAAAGTACATGAAACACGTGTATGAAAATGTCATAATGAGGGCCTATGAGATGGCTGAGCAGGTAAAGGAGCTTGCCTCCAAGCCTGATGATCTTAGTTTCATCCTTGGGTATTGGAAACCACTGCCCTTTTGAACTCTGCTGAAAACAAGGTCGGCATAGGTGCAAAGTCACTACCAGTCAAGAGTGTCTATAATGGCAGAGCCAGATAGCCATGTATGCAGAAGCAGTTTCTGAATTGCAGTGTCCTTAATTTTTTAAATTATTATTTTAAAATATGTTATTAGCATTGCTTTCTTTAAGAAGTAGCATGATTATATTGAAAGACTCTGTATAGGTGGAGAGTTTTGGAAAAGGGTTGAGTGGCAAACTCACAATATGGGATCAGTGACAAATTTCACATTATTGTTGAAGAGCACATCTATAGATAAAAATCACAGTCTGGGAAGTTTAAAAACAAGGAAATAGAAAGCACTGTAATAATTGATATAATTCTCAAACTAAAATTATGTATTCTTAGAATATAAATTTGAAACTCTCCGTTTACTATAATTTTGAATATTATTTCTTAATGTTTTGATTAGATGAAAAACTATGCCTTATTTACACTGTTGTGTGAACATCTGCTCCATACCTTGTAAACAGGCCACACTTTGTTGCTAATCCTTTCCTGAGCTCCTGCAGGGGCATGTCCTTTGATGTGCCTAGCTTTTGTTCCTGAACACCTGCTTAAAGCCCCTCATCCTTGAGAATAAAAACTCTGGAAGTTGCAAGCTCAGATCTCTTTATTTTATGAAACAGTGACTTTCCTAGTCCCCAACTTTGTTTAACATTAAGCTATCTTACATAATATTTGATTATATACCATGCTATCCCTCTTCTTCGTCCACCACCATCCGGCCACACAGGATATAAATACAGCATCCAAGTACTCATGTGGTTGAAGGAAAGAATCAACTCCAAGAAGTTCTCCTCTGAACTTCACACATGTATCATGCCACATATGGACACACACACACACACACACACACACACACAATCTAAAATTTTAAAAATAGGGGCTAGAGAGAAGGTTCAGAGGTTAAGAGCACAGGCTGCTTTTGCTGAGGACCCAGGTTCAGTTCCAGCACACGCATGGCAGCTAAAATCCATGTGTAATTCCAGTTCCAGGACAACCGACGCCCTCTCTGGCCTCCATGAGAACTGCATGCATCATGCAGACAAGACATGTGAACATATAAAATAAAATAAATAAAATCAAAACAAATTTTTTAAAAAATTTAAATGTAATGAGACACAGATGTGGAACTTCCATGGAGTTCCAATGGGGGTGGAAGTGGGGAGTGGAACTGGGAGGAGGGAGGGGAGCGATGAGCGGGAAAGGGATTTTCATCACATGGTATGCATGTATACAATGCTCAAATTCAAAATATATTAAATAAACAAATATATTAAAGAAAACATTTATTTGTTTCTTTGTGTGAGCATACGGGTACATGTATGTGAGGGTGTGTGTGCCTGTGTTTGTGTGTGGAGACCAGAAAAGGGCTTCAGGCATTCTGCTATATAAGAATCCCTCTATTATTTTATTTTTAATAATATTTTATCTATTCTTTGAAATCTTCATGGGCTGGAGAGATGACTCAGCAGTTAAGAACACTTACTACTCATTCAGAGGAACTGAGTTAAATACCCAGCTTCAATGCCAGGCAACTTTCAACTGCCTGTAACTCTAGCTTTGAGAGATTCAATGCCCTCTTCTGGCTTCTTTGGGTACACATATCTATATTCTCTCTCTCTCTCTCTCTCTCTCTTAAAATAACTGCATCTTAAACAATATTTCACACATTTATACAATGTATTTTGATCATATGCATCCACCACTACCTCCCTCTAACACAGCTCAGTCTAGTGTCCCCCAGCACTTCTCCCTCCCAACTCCATGTCCTCCTTTTTTTTTAAATTAATAATCCACCAAGGGAAATTGGTATTGCCCAGACATGGGTATGGGGCCAGCCACTGGGGCATGGGCAACCTACCAGTGGCTGCATCTCCAAAGGAGAGCTACTTGCTCTCCCTCAGCAACTATCAACTCTCAGTAGCTCCCTTCTGAAGGGTGGCAGCCTATGGGGCCCCTCCTCCATCCATACTGGAATTTTGACTGACTTGATCTTGTGCAGGTCTTGCTCAAATAAAGAAGCCTGATGTGAGCTGATGTGAGCAGAAGCCACATCATATCCAGAAATTGCCTTTTCATAGCTCTTCTCCCCATCCTCCTACATACATTCTGCTCCCTCTTGCATGATGTTCACTGAGCCTTACTTGAGAGGAAGGTTCATATAGCTGTTTTGCCCACAGCTAAGCAGTCACAATTATGTATACTTAGCACTTCACCAGTTATGGTCCCTGCATTAACCACTTCACACTGTGAAAATGATTCTCTGACCAAAGTTGAGAGCAACAAGAAACTATGAGAACAAATAAAGTCAGTATGACAGCATGACCATTTAGCAAGAGAGCAATAGTAGGTTCCCCTCCCAGTGCCTAGTATCTCAGTATGAAGCATGAAATTCCTTTTGTGGAGTAGACCTCAAATCCGGTTAGAAAGCAGTTGTTTTTCTGAGTCTGTCTTACTTCAGTGTATAGAGCAGTCAATACTCTTAACCTGTGACCCAGCACGCCAGCCCTTATTTTTGGCATGCTTGAGACAGGGTAGCACTCTGAAGCACAGGCTGCCTTCGTACTCATGATAATCCTCTTATCTCAGTCTATGGAGGACTGGGATTGCAGGACTGAATCACCACACCCATCTCTTTTTGTTTCGATTTGATTTGATTTTGAGACAGGGTCTCAGTATGTATCCCATGCTCTCCTAGAATTCACTCTAGCCTCAAACTCACAGGACTATTCCTGTGTCAACTTCCCATGTCCTACATTTCCAGGTGTGAGCAATCTCCCTCAGCCACTGTTTTGGTTTTATTCAATTATGGCTTTAGCCTCCTTGTATGTTATGGTATGCTTCAAGATAGACTTTAAGATTAAGATTTTCAAGACTTTAAATTAATTTCATTATCTGACTGCTTCCAATTCAGAGGAAATCATTAATTCCTTAATTCCTTAAGTTTTCTCTAAACTACCTAATAGAAACTCAATTCCTAAATACGTCCTTTTGGACGCAATTTTGCAGATGGAGTGACTTTTTTCTTAGACTTTTTTTTTTTTTTTTTTAGGCTGGATTCCAATTCACTGTGTAACTGTAGATGGCTTTGAACTTCTGATGTTCTTGCCTTCACGTCCTGTGCGCTGGAATTACAAGCTTGTTACGCTATGCCTAGTTTATACGGTACTGGAAACCTAACTTAGGACTCTGTACATGCTCAGCCCCAAACATTCTTTCACAGCAAGGAGAGAGCAAAGGGGTTATGCTATGGGAGATACACACACACGCACACACACACACACACACACACACATACACACACACACACACACACACACACACACAAACGCGCGCGCACACGCGGTTCATCTTGGCAAAGCCATTTAAAAATGCATTCCTCCACGGAATGGGGACAAAAAACTTGATTCTGTGAGTGAGTAGAATGGCCCTTATCTCTTATGGTGAAGGAGAGGAAAAATAAACGATCAAGAGGAGGTTGTTACAGAAGCTCAGCCCACACTTCATGTAAAGAAATTGGAAACTGCTTTCATGTCTGTCTTTCTAGGAGGTGAAATTGTGATAGAGTCTTAACTCCTCCCACAAGCTGCCCCTCTCTGGGAGAAGGTGTGGGGGGTTGTTAATTTACTGCAGGCCTGAAATGCAAAGATACCTGGTCCTCCAAGATAAAGCACCTCACGGGCTCTATTGTTGTCTTTCCGCTTCCTAAACCATTCTCTTTCTTTTGCCCAAACGCCAGGAAACGAGTGAGAAGGGGGCGGGGCTGTGAAGTCAATGACTAGGCAAGGCAGACTACAGGTGATCATAGGGCGTCTTGGCTCACAAAAATTATTACTACAGAGCACTGCAATGAATGGAGGCAGGAAATTCTGCACAGGTAGGGTACGTAAAGGCCACTTGTGGGACTGCTGTATGGCTGGGACTGCTGGTATGGCTGAGCAGAAGAGTCTGCACTGGGAAAGAAAAGAGTGATTAAACCAGTCCTGTCTTGAGATTTTTCATTACCTTTTAATTTTCTACGGTGGATTTAGTTTGGAAATAATGTTCCTGAATCAGACATCAGAAAGAAAAAAACAATTAAGCAATTATTTGGCCGAAGTCTGTAATAATCACTCCCTTTTTACTCTGTGGTAATTCAGAAGTTTGTCCTCAGGTGGATCCCAAAGACAAAGCCAGGGCTACCCAATCCCTAGAGATAGTAAACAACTTTGGATAGACCCTTTCACATGCAAACGAAACAATCTCTAACCCACCGGGCCCCACTCAGATGCTTCCATTCTTCATCCTTATTTCCAAGGCCCTAATCACCGTAGGGCCAGTTACCAAATAAGTCTGGATAACCCTTGATGTCATTCAAATTAGCCACTCTTCAGGAGCTCACCCACTCCCTCCCCCTTCCTTCCCATGGAAACCACAACAAAGGGCTTTTCCTCCAACCCCCAGGATTACTTTTTCATACTGACCAAACCTGGCCTTTCCCATGTGACCAATTTCTCTCTTAGCACCTGTGAACCACAAACTGTAGTCTCAACAACTGCCATTTCCTGAACTGTTGTTCTCACCATACCTGAAAAATAATCACAAGGTTTCAACCAGCATGTGTGCCTGTCATTTCAGCACTTGAGAGATAGAAGCAGAAAGACCAGGATTTTGGAGTTAACCTAGGATCCATACTGAGTTGGAGGTCAGCCTGAGCTACAAGAGACCCTATGTTAAGGGTGAAAAGCAAACACAAAAATGAAGGAAGTCAAACAAACAAAGGCAGTTACTTTACTTTATTTCGAGTGGAAAAGACTGGGCTAGAATCCAGGACCTTAAACATGATAAAAATTCTTTCTACCACTGAGCTATAACCCTGGCCCCTTAGCTGACTATTTTTAAAAATTTTTGTTTTATATTTATATAGCCAGAAGTGGTGGCGCATGCCTTAATCAGCACCTGAGAGGCAGAGGCAGCCAGATTTCTATGAGTTCAAAACCAGTCTGGTCTACATAGCGAGTAGTTCCAGGCTAGCTGGGACTCCAGAATACATATATATGGTCAACCTACTAAGAATCTCACCCATAAATGACACTGAATCTCCCCTTCCCAGCAGTCATCAGGTACCCACAGTTCCTCAGATAGGACTAGGGTTTCTTCCCCACATTCCCACTTCTATGCTGGGATTTTGTCTGGGTTAAACTCACTTGAGACTTGTGCATGCTGTCAGTATTGCTGTGAGTTCATATGAGAAACTGAGCAGTTATCTGGAAAACTCTGTTTCCTTGGCTCTTACAATCTTTCTACCCCCTCTTATGTGACAATCTATAAGCACTGGGAGGCAGAAGTTTGATACAGGTGTCCTATTCAGGAATAAGCAGACTGTAGCCTCTTATTCTTTGCACATTGGCCAGTTGTGGTTCTCTTCATTAATCAGTATATACTGTATAAGGAAGCCTCACTGCAGAGAGTTGGGAGATGCATTAATCTATGGGTGTAATAATAAGTCATTAGCAATCAGATTAATACTATATCTATTTAGCAGAATAATTGTATTGGGTTTTCTCCCATGGCCTATGGGCTATCAAGCCTCAGGCTCCTAGACCTGATATCAATGTCAGGTATTGGCTCCACCTATGAGGAGAATCATTTTGTTGTTGTAAATTTTTAATTGAATTTTTGCATATTTCATACAGAACATCTTAATCCTCTTTACACCCACTTCCCCACTGGCACTTCCCATAGCCCCCCGCTGGAATTCATACATTCTGTCATTTATGTTAAGGCCTATCTAGTCAAGTTGTGTACCCAGACGTCCCTCAGTCCAAGTTCATCCACTGAGGTCTAGTCAGCCTATCTAGAGTCCCTCCCTTTAAGAAGATCAACTCTTCATCACCCAGCAGTAATCAGCTGCCAAATAGTTCTTCGACTATGACTGGGGCCTGCTATCCGTATCCATACTTTTGTACTGGGTTTTGTCTGCCTGAGTTTGCATGGATCTTGCACATGCTGACACCATTTCATATGAGCAAGGTCCCAGGAGCCTATGCAAGTATATTTCCTTATGGTCATGCACCTCCTCTCCGGCTTTTACAATCTTTCCACTCCCTCTTGGTCCCTGAGCCCTGGGTGAGTGGAGTTTCATATAGGAAGTCCTGTCTAAGGACCCACACTCTGCAGACACTTACTATCTACATTTTGGTCATTTGTGACCTTTTGTGCTTCTGGCCCTCTGTTGCATAAGAGAGTTTCATTGATAATAGTTGAAAGATGCATTAGTGTTCTCATTATCCTTTGTTTTATGTTCCGTGAGCCTTAGGTGTGGAGATTGTATTGGAGCTGTGCCATTTTGGTCACAGACGTTACTATATATGACCAGTTTTGGAACTCTGTTATCATCTCTGCCTATTGCAAAAGAAGCTTCTTTGATGAATGGTGACTGAGATACTTGTCTGTAATTATATAAGGATCCATATTTTGCACATATTAATAAATTACATTTGTCTAGGGATGTGACAACCTTGGGATATTCTCTAAGCTCTCTGACCTCTCCAGTAATGTGTATTTGACTGTGTTTACAGCATCACACATGCGTTTCCTCCCATTGAATGGGGTTTAAGTACAATTAGATAGCTGTTGATTGCTCCCAAGATAAAAATGCCACTACTGCCCCAATATACTTTGTTGTACCAGTCATTGATGTGGTTATTGGGCCTTAAAGCTGGGGTTGGAACATTGGTTGATGTTCTGCCTTAGCAGCTTGCATAGTGCTCTAAAAAACTATGTGAGCTAGCCTTCAGGGCAGTTGGCTTCTAAGTCAGTTCCAGCTCCTTTGCTCCAAATTTGGTGTCTGAAGTATGTCCTATCTTAGTAATAGGTCTTGCCTTCAAGTTCTGAGAGGCAATCAAGGGTTGTGGCAATTTCCTGTGTAGTTTTGGGAGTCTTTTTGATTATCCTGGCCAACAACTCACTGCTTCTTGTTATGTAGCCTTCAGCTATACACATGGACTCATGTAGAGATATTGTATGTGTAATTTTTCAGTAGTTTTTTGGACTAATATGATTCCCTCTGGTTTTTTACATTAGCTAGGCATTATTTATCTCTCCTCTCTCCCTGTCTCCCATTTTCCCCATTTCTCCCTTGATAATATGTGTGCCCTCCTCAAGATCCCTTCATCCCCTTTAGCCCCATAGTTCCCTGTATAAACCTCCCTCTCCCCCTTCCATTTAAATACCTTAATTTTAAATTCAATTTGAGAGTAGTTGGTTACTCCTATAATATCCATGTCACTATTACACTGGTGGGCATCTTCCAGGCTACTTGCTGTTGTAGCTCACAGAATTCATGGCCGGGTAAGGTTCATGATAAATTTTTCTCTTCAGGTAGTTTGCATAGCATCTTCCAGCACTATGAAAGCTAGACAGTAGAGATGAGACTTTGAAGTCATTAGCTGACTATTTTTAATTTAGCAAAATCAGGAGGCAAATGAAAGAACAAGGGTGAGAAGCCCCATTACTTTTGCACTTCTGACTTCTCAAATTAACCAAGGTGAACTCTTAATGTTACTCAGTTCTAGCCAAGGAGTGAAGGAACTTACATCATCCAAAACTAGTAGATGAATCTCCTGCTGTAACTTTTCTGGAAGGCAGCTGATTGCCTTCTCCTGTTTTAATCATCCACGTGAGAATCCTTCTAGGTAACATACTCATACACATATGTATTTGTTTAGCTTTGTTTTGTAGTGTTGGTGAATAAACACAGGACTTTGTGCAAGCTATTAAAGTAGGCTAGCAATAACCCCTACTGCATACTACACACAGATGTTTTTTATTTATTATTTTAATTTTATGTCTATAAGCCTGCATGTATGTAAGTGCACCTGTATCATGCAATGCCCATGGAGGTCAGAAGAGGGTGTTGGGTCCCCTGGAAGTGGAGTTAGAGATGGTTGTTAGCCTCCATATGGGTGCTGGGAAGTAAACCCAGGTCCTGTGCAAAAGCAGCCAGCTTCACATAGAATTTTGTTGATGTTTGCTTGCTTTCTTTTGTTTTTAGACAGAATCTGGCCATGTTGCCTGGTTAAGATTCTCCTGCTTCTGCCTTCTCAGTGCTGACATTATAGATGTGAATTATGCACATTGTGTTATCTATAGTGACAATAATTAGAAGACATGTTTAAACAACTGTACAACTCCGATTTGACAAGTAAACAAAGAAGCCCAGAGACCAAGTTACAGTAGCAAGAAAGGCCTCTTAACAGAAAAAAGTCAAGAGAATAAAAACCTCTGGTCTGAGTAGAGACAACATTTCAGTTTGCTGGGTCAGTCACTTGACCAGAGGACCAGCCCCTAGCAAAAAAGTTTCACCTTAAGTCATGCTAAAGACATAGGCAGAATAATGAGTGCATTAATGAGATGGTGAATTTTTCCAACCTTTTTCCAATTTATCCCAGCCCCCCTGAGGCAGTTGATAATGGACTGGGCCACAGACATGCAACTTTCCTAAGTCTGCCCACTCCTTTCTTCAGATAAACTCTCTTTTTCTTCTTTCTGTCTCTTTTCTAACCATGCATTCTCTAACATTGTGGACTGTTCAAACATTTTGTGTTTCTTTACTAAAGCACCCCTTCCCACCATTTGGTTGTTACCCTGCCATGTTTCTAACATTCATCCTGCCTTAAAACAAGACTCTTTTTCTTCTCTCCTCCATTCTCCTCCTCAGGGCAGCAGCTAAGATTTACAGTTTGCTTATCCTGGAGGTTTCTCTTTCAAACTTTAATAAAATGATCTTTAAACTTCTTATTGAGTCTATTCTAAAATACTTGTATTACTGAGATTAAAACCTGTAAGAGTAGACACCACTTTCCCCCTGTGTCATCTGCAACCATGAAAGCATACCCAAATTTCCAATAACAACCAGATGCCACAAGTTCTACATGTGTAAACAACACAGAAGTACATTATCTGAGCAGGATTCACAACCAAAAGTTGAGCAGCACTCTCCTGCCACAGGTAAAATATGAGTTTGTGATCCTAACTGTGCAGTAGCAGTGATGATGGAGAGAATGGGTCAAAACACAGTTGCAGATGTCATAGTTGTATGAGTAATGGCCATGTATCAGGGCATGTATCTGAAAACTAATCATTCCCTTATAAACAAAATAATATAGATCACATATATAGGAGAAACTCTTGGTTCAAAGTAGGGTGATTCTCCTTGATGTTGTAGGCGGGGCACTGTTACTCCTGTACTATGGCTATGAACTTCAGTGTGATGTGAACTAAAGTTCCAAAGGAATAAAAAAGACAAACCTATGTTAAAGAGTCTATGAGGGGCTGAAGAAATGACTCAGTGGTGAAGAGCACTTGCTCTTCTCACAGAGAATCCAAGTTCATTTCCCAGCACCCACATGGAAGCTCACAACCATGTTTAACTCAAGTTGCAGATGATCCCACACCGTCTTCTTCCCTCCATGGGCTCCTGCATGAACGTGGTTCACATAACCTCATGTACACATGCACATATATACATAAAAATAAATAAATATTTTAAAAGATTCTATGAGGCTAAATAATCGACTAGAGAGTCTGGTGATTGTGGAAAATAGAAATGTTACAGGTCCTGAGACAAATTATTTTAGGCTATCTGTAGCTCCTTTAATAATTATAATAATATTTCTTTCCCCACTGTGTCACTGTCTGACCTAACATCCTTGTGACTGTCAGGTAAAATCCTTTTGGAATATACTTAGAGATCACTACTTGCCACCATCCCAAAGGCTAAGAATATCATCAAAGAACATTTGAATAAATGACAGAGATTTCACCCAGCTTTACTGCAGCCCATCTACCTATGTTCCCATTAATGAATTAGAAAAATATCTTCATTTGTTCTGTTTCTCTAAAACTTTTATTTAATTGTTATCATTTGGGAAACATGGGATCACCTGCATCTGTGTTCCCAGGTCATGATTAGTTATATTTGGATCCAAAAAAAAGTAATTCTTATTCTCCTCAAACTAGGAACTTTTTTGAGATGGAAAGGAAGGAGGGAGGAGGGAGGGAGAGGAAAGAGGAGAGGAGAGAGAAAAAGACTGACTTATGTAGACCAGGCTTGCTTCAAACTCACTATATAGATGAGCTTAGAATGACTTTGAGCTTCTGATCCTCCTGCCACCTACCAAGTGCTGGGATTACAGGTATGTGCCCTCGTGCCTGGCTTATACATTGCTGGGAATCAAACCCAGGACTTCCTGCATGCTGGGCAAGCACTCCACCAACTAAACTACCTAGACAGTGAGAGCTATTTTTGCATTGACAGGGGAACATCAGGTTTAAAGATGGTCTTCATTTATGACTTCCAGTGTATCATAGACAATCACAGCCTCCTCCCAGTAACTATCTGAACAATCAGAAATTAACCCAGATGACTCTTTGAATCAATGCGTCAGAGTAGAAATAGTGTTCATCCTGCTTAACTTAAATGTTAAGCTTAAATACTTAAATACATGGTTCTTTAAATGATATAGTGAAGTAATAAGGATATTTTAAGTTATAGAGGTGGGGGAGTTAGTTAACACTGGGTTCAGTTCTCAGCACACTCATCTAGAGAAAGATATAAATATTTAATAACATGGAAAATGAACAGAGTGGCTAATAGACCAGCATGCATTAAACAATTCTTAACTAACCTAAGCTAATGGTGCAGGCTTATAATCCCAGCTATTTTGGAGGCTGAGGCAGGAGGATGGAAAATTCAAAGCCAACTGGGGTAACTTAGCCAGACCCTGTCACAAAAATGTTAAAAAAATTAAAAAGAGCTAGGAATGTAGAGCACTTGTTCAATCTCCTACTGGCATGTTAATACATACACAAACATAGTCGCACACATTAATAAATATATAGATGCATGCATACATACATAGGAGGATATAGATATATCCCCAGTTGAATCAGATCAAATGCATCTGATCCATATTCAATGTCAAATTTTTAAAGTGAATATCATGAGGGACTGGGAAGATGACTCCATGGATAAGAGCGCTTGCTGCTTAAGTATAATGACCTGAATTCAAATCCCCAGCACACACAAAAAAATAGGTGCGGCAACAGGCCTGTAAACCCAGCATGGGGGTGGGGGGTCTGTGGGTAGGAGTACTGCTGGGACTTGCTGGCCACCATCCTAGTTCCTGGTTTATTAAGAGACCGTGTTTGAAGGCAATAAGGCAGAAAGTGATGAAGTAGGAAACCTGACGTCCCGTTCTGGTCACTGTGTGTGTGCACATGCATGTGCATATACACATACCACCCACACATACACGCATGCCAGCACCACCACCACCATCAACAACAAAAGAAAAAACTGGATCACAAGAATTATAGATTTCACCAATATCATTTCTACATTATGGTGATTTTTGATAGTGAGCATGTAATACTTCTTAATCCAAAATATTAAGAATAGTGTTTTTAAGATTTATGCTAATAATTTTTTATTTATGTGTATATGGGGTTGGGGTATGTGCCCAAGAGAGCATTTCTGGTGGAGACCAGAAGGTGTCAGATCTCCTGGAGATGGAATTGAAGTGGTTTCTGGTCCCCAAGTTGTGGGTGCTGGGAACCCAAGACAAGTCTCTCCAGTGCCAAGAATAGTGAGTGTTTTAATGCATTTCTTTGCCTCCTTTCTTTAGGTATGGAGGATTGAACCTAGGGCCTTGCATATTCTAAGCACAGGTTTTACCCTTGAGCTCTGCTTTCAGTTCCTGAGAACAATGTATTTAAATATTCAAGGGAAAATATAAACAATTGTTTTCTAAGACAGAAAAATCCCTGTTTATGAATATTTAATACAGAGCCTAGAAAGATGTCTCAGTGGTAAAGAGCACTTCGTGTTCTTGAAGGAGACTCAGTTTAGCTCCATGTAGCCAGCCACGTGGCAGCAAACAACTACCTGTAACTTCAGTTCCAGAAGATTTGATGCCCTCTTCTGGCCTCCACATGCACTGTACATGCATGGTGCCGACACAGGCAATACACACAAAAATAAATTAATCTTTAAAAAATGAGTATTTGACACAGTTGATTTAAATGAAAAAAAAAAACCCGTGGAATAAAAACATCATCAATAAAATGCCAAACTCTGAGAAAATTTCATATGATATGTGCACCACTTCACGTGCCTTACAACGAACGTTTTTAAAATAGCCTCCTCTGTGCAAATTGATATTTTTTTATGCTGTTGCTTTTGAACTTTATTTTATGTGTATGAGTGTTTTGCCTGCATGTACATAAGTGTACCTGTGTCGTACAAAGCCTACAGAGGCCAGAGAACCTGAGCTCAGGGCCCAGCACCTATATAGTAGCTAGTAACTATCATGAACTTCAGTTCCAGGCCGATGCTCTCTTCTGGCCTCTGTAGGCACCACATATGCACAGGGTGGACTTACATACATGCAGGCAAAACACTCATAGACAAAAAATAATAATAAACGAATCTTTTAAAAATGTTTTATTAGAAGGGCTGGGTGCACAGATCTGGATGTGGTGCAAGTTTGTGTTCTCAGCACTGGGGAGGCAGAGACAGGCAGCTCCCTGGGGCTTGTCCAGCAAGTCTAGCCTGTTCAGTGTGTGCCAGGCCAATGAGGAACCCACTATCAAAAAACAGAACTATATTTCTGGTCTGGAAAGATAGTTCATCAGTTAAGATCAGTTGCTATTCTTGCAGAGGACCCAAGTTGACTTCTTAGTACCCACATCAGGCAGCTAAGAGCCACGTGTAACTCCAACTCTAGGGGAATCTGATGCCCCTTTTCTAGCAGCTGAGTGTACCCCATTCGTGTATATCCACCCATACACAGACACAGAAAGAGAGTTAAAAATAATACAAAATAATAAATCTTTTTGAGAAATTTAAAGCTGAAACTGGTGGTATATACCTATAATTCCAACATTTAAGAGGTAAAGTCAAGATCACTAGCATCAGAAATAGAAAGATTTTGAGGCTAGCATAAGGTCTAGTCTCAGAGGCAATGAAAAAAATATTTGAATGGTAGAATGTGTTTTGCCTATGATAGGCTCTGGATTCATTCCCCAGTACTGAAGAAACAAACCTACACACATGCAAACCTGAATACAGCTTTTCACATATCTAATTCTTTCCTTTTCTATTATAGTGGCTACCTTCTCATAAATTCTTGCCCTATGTTATGAGCTGATGAAAGAACCTTCTAGGATGTTCCATTGGAAGATGAAAAAGTGCAAGAATGACTTCTCATAAATATAAAAAAGGAAAATAGAGACTAGGAAAAATGAGCCCTTTATAGAAAAGAAAAGAAGTGATAAAATACTGTATACCAAGCAAAGCACAATAAAAGTAGGAAAAAGCTTACTCTCATTTGGCATCATTTGGAATTCATTGATGATTCTCAATATAACTTTTCAGTTGAATGTGAGAACAAAGGAATTTAATCAAGAAATGGCCAGCGGACATCCACTATGTTAATATACAACTATCACTTTTTGTATTCTCCCTCCAAATACAATCTGTCTTGTAGATTACTTGATCAACTCTGAGGTGTAGACTAACTAATGACAAATTTAGGTATGAATGAATGGACATGTCTTCAAAGAGAATGAAGGAAGATTGGGATAAAGGCACTTGCTCCTAAGCCTGACAACCTGAGTTCAACTCCTGGAACACATATGGTGGAGGAGAGAATTGTCTCTTGAAAACTGTCCTCAGACCTCCACACATGCGCTGTGACACATGTACATGTGCGCACACACACACACACACATGCACACACACACACACAAATAAGTAAGTAAGTGGGGGCAAACCCAGATGCTGACCATATGATGAATTTTCTTCTTGAAAAGAAATGTGAACTCAGTTATTAACATGATGATAAAAAACTATCTCTCTGAAATAGTTTTACTTATGTGCACAAAACTTTCAGTTTGAGAAACTAATGGCTGGTTCTTTTCCACACATAAAAATAGTTTATTGTCTTGGCAAATCAAATAATATGGAGTTATTTAAACTAAAATGTGAATTTGCCAAAAATTCTGCCTGTAGTTCTATTTTTTCTCCATCTGACAAGATAGTTTTCTACCATAGCACTCTATGTGACATGATACAAAATATATCTTGTATCATTATCTGAGTTTGACATTTGCTACAGCCCTGTTCCAATTTCCGTGGAATTTTTTTTTCTTTCTTTTTTCTGAATCTAGGCTTCATCTTAAGGGCAGGTTCTGAATTCATCTTTTACTTGCAGTAATCACCATGATGAATGTATGTTTAACAATATAGTTCTGGTCAACATCTAAGCAATACTACATACAAAATGAAGCAGTCTTTCCTACTTTAACTCCGGTCATGCGAATTTTTATAACAATGAAGTATCTAGGTAGATGTAGGGCTGAGTGCTGGTGCCAAGATTAATAGAAATGTGGAAAACCGCCCCAACCAGCTGGGTGTGGTGGTGTACACCCTGGGAGGCTGATTTCAAGGCCAATGTTGTCTACATAGCAAGATCCAGGGCTACAAGGAGATTCTGTCTCAAAGGGACCAAAAAAAAAAAAAAAAAAAGAAAGAAAAAAAAGCCCCAACCAAAGACAAATAATCCAAAACCAAAACCAAAACAACAACAACTAAAAAATGAGTGACTAGCTAATTGCCTGTAATCATAGAACCTGGGCATCTGAGGTAAGAGGATTGTGAGTTTGGGGCTATGCTGGACTATGCAATGAGAGTCTGATGCCTTGAAGGGTCTCAGGTTGCTGAAACAACCTGTCATTCTTTCTGTTAAGCCCTAAGTGCATACACCTGATACTGATCAAAGCCAAAGGAACACAGGATTCCTGTCAAACCTCCATGCCACCAGGACACACTTTACTGAGATATTTCAGGAAGTCTTGTTTCCAAAAAGCAAAATATTCTGCTCTAGCTAAATAACAGTTTTCAGATGAAGTTCAAGGGTAGGTATTGAAATTTATCAATTTGATCTTTCTAATCCAAAAAGGATGATTCTCAGAACCGCTAAAATTAATAAGGATTGCTATTAAGTGTATATGGGCAAAGAGTCTACTCAGGTCTGAACAGAAGAAGTTTAATGAGGGATCTACCTTTTAAAATAGGCCTAACTCCGTATATGTAAACAATAACAAAGAAGAGGTCAGGATAATGAGAGAGAGTTGAGGAACTGCGGGAGGAGTTGGATGGAGGAGACAGAGGGGTAGAAATGATTTAAATATAGTACTCATGTATGAAATTCTCAAAAATTAAAAAATGAACCTATTGTATAGAGGACTTTAAACCCAATCAAACTACAATAGGGAATTGCATGGCATCCCAATCAGATGCTTGAATTCAGTGCCCAATCTTCATCTGAGCTTGATGTCTTACAAGGTGACGCTAAATAGAAATCAGTCTTCAATTTCCTTACAATGCCATGATCTGAAAAAGAAGTTGTTGTTGAAAATATTTGCCTTTGCTTAAAAAAAAATCTAAAGTAAGACCTGAATATTTAAAAAGTACTTTTTAGTGGTGTGGTAGCACACGCCTTTAATCTAGGGAAGCAGAGGAAAGCAGATCTCTGTGAAATCAATGCCAGCCTATCAATATATTGAGTTCTAGGTCAACTGGGGCCAGAGAGAGATTTGGTCTCAAAAAAAACCTAAAAGCATTTTAAAGTGTTTTAAACAACCACATAAAACCTTCTGACCCATGCATACTCTCTGGAGTAATGAGCCTCAGTGTATTCCAAAGATGACCTTGTTGAGTTCACTGAGCTGTGACTTAGTGACTTCACAATGTACCATGCTATCCCTGCGGTCTGTGGTCAAAGATATCAATCAGTCTTTTTTTCTGTTGACTTAAGCCATTATCCCTGAAGCTAATGAAATACACAGGCCATTAGCCCCATACCCATGGATACAGAATGTCCTCCTACTCCTAAATAGCTTACTGATTCCCAGATGGTTAAGAGCTTCCCACCAGGTGCAAAGAAACAGTATGAATATTCCTAGAGCACTGTTACTATGGTGGTGGTGAACAACTGGCTGGAGGTGGGGTTCAGAGGTAGGGTACATATCTGGTATGTGTAAGGCCTTGGGTCCTATCCCCAGAATGGAAAAAAAATAGTAATTGTAAATACAATGCTGAACTGAGTACTTGAACTGAGATGCTATTATGGCATGTTTGAATGTTCATGTCAAATAAATCCATTCCACTATGCATGGTTATACTCTCAATTTGCTCCAAAGTGTCAAAGCTGTCTGTCTGTCTCTCTCTCTCTCTGTAAGACTGGATCTCACTATGTAGCCCACACTGGCCTCAAACTCACTCCAATCCTCTTGCCTCAGCCTCCCAAGTGCTAGGATTACAGGCATACACCATGACACCGAGCTTTGTATGTTCTTTTAAAAATGTTTTAAAATTTATTATTAATGCATGTAAGATGTATGTGTGTGAGTACAGACACATGTATGCACCATAAATGTATGAAAATCAGTGCAGAGGACAACTTTAGTTCTCTCCTTTGACCATGCTCAGGACATCAGGTTGAGAAGCAAGGGCTTTTATCCACTGAACAATCTCACTGACCTTTGTACATTCTTTAAACAAAGATTTCCTGTCTCTGTTCCTATGAGGATGCTTAACCAGATGATTAATCTGAATATAGTCATATTCATGACTTTTAATTTTAGTGCTTTCAGTCATTTTTCTCAATAATGTACTCAAATCATTGTTCACTACTTCTTGTTTGTCCTTTAACATGCATACTTTTAAATAAAACACACAGAACACTTAAAGAAATTTTCATGTACCCACTAACACGCTTCAGAAGAAATTACTATTTGGGGCTAGAGAGATGGGCACAATTCACACCCAGGATATGGGGTGTTGAGGATCAAACCCAGGGTTTCATACATACTAGGGAAGCACTTTATAAACTGAATTACGTTCCCAGTCTAGTAATGAACATTTTACTAATCATGTTTCTTTTACCTCTCTTCTCCTGAAATATTTCAGTACATATCATATGACTTCATATATGAAACTCAATAAGCTATACAATCCAAATGTCTACTCTTTCATTTTTAGAGTTATTTATTCATTTTTATTATATGTGTATGAGTGTTTTGCTTGCATGTATGTTAAATGCACTCCTTTAGTGCAATGCCCAAGGAGGTCAGAAGAGGGAATCAGATCCCCAGGAACTGGAGTTAGGGATGGTTGTGAGCTGCCATGTGTCTGCTGGGAACAAAGCCCCTGTCCTTTGTAAGAGCATCAAGTGCTCTTAACCTCTGAGTCATGTCTTTACCTACCAGGCTTAACTGTTTTAACAAGAACACTTTGCAATTGATGCTTTTATTCTAATTGCATCATATCAGGTTATATATTGCCTCTATTTTGCTGTAAAGTCTGATCTGTTGTTTGCAACATTTTCTTTTCAATCAACTACATTATAACATTTCCCAACAATATTTTGCCTTAGCCCAGGCATGGTGGCACATAGCTGCAATCCCAAAATTCCCAAGGTTGAGGCAGGAGGATTCTAAATTCAGTCCAGCCCAGGCTACATTGTAAGCCCCTGGCTCAAAATCAATGATATTTAAATGTGATACGGATTAAAAATTTTGAATAAACATTCATCAGTCAATGAACATTTGGGTTGTTTCCCTCTTTGAATCAAATGAATAATGATACATAAACATTCCTGCAAGGGGCAAGGAGATGGCTAGTAGATAAAGTGCTTGCTACACAAGCCTGACAACTGAGTTTAAACCCCAGAACCCATGTAAAGTTGGGAGGAAAGAACTGACTCTGACCTCCATGTGTACACCATGGCATATGGGCACCCCCTTCCACATCATGCATACACAACAACAGTAAATGAAAAATATTAAAAAATATATAAATGCTTTTATTAGAATGTCTGTTTTAATAAGAATGGGGTAGATACTATTTGAGGAGACATAGAAGATCAGCAGAGCATTAAGAGGGGTTCCAGGGATGCGGTGGAAAGGGATGAATAAAGTAAAATGACAATTATATATGCAAATGCCATAATGAAAGTCATTACTTTGTATGCTAACTTAAAAATTACCAAGAGCAAACCATAAAAATAAAGAATATCTGTTATGGTTTTCTGCGCTATGTTCTAAAACATAGGTACTGTTATTGGAGAAAGGAGAAACATCGAGTGGGGGTAGACTTGAGGAGAGGAACGGGAGGGTAAAGGATAGAGAGAGCCAGGGGGATGGTAGAAGGATAAATAACACTATGGATGTTTGAGAAAGGGGAAATCTATTATTTATCTTTTTTAATAACACATATATAAAACTATATACAGAGTTTAACTGGAATTTCCCTACATAGGGAAATTCCCTTTCAATTTGTTGGTCAGACAGAGGGGTCCAAGAGAACTCCAAAATAATACAAGCTATTGCTATTGCTTTCAGTTGCCCACCAGAACTTGAGGGTAAGTTCCTATTGTTGAAGAAGCCATAGACTTTGTCACAGAACTTAGAGAAATTAAACAGTTACTGACCTAGAAGCCTACTCCCTGATGGCTAACCTAGTGTTGAAAGGTGTTATGCAGGCTGCCAGAGGACAAGAGTTATTAATAGTCTTACCTGGGTATAAGTTCTTCAAAACATGAGAATGATTGGCAGGGCAAGATATCCCAATGAGTAGTAGTGGCACTTATATCTTGGTGATAACCAACAGCTGTCTAATTAGACTTAAGCCCAGCTTGGTAGATAGAAAGGAGGTTGTATTATAACATGCCTGGTACTGTAAACCTAGCCAAAAATCCATGGCTGGAGAGGTCATAGACCCTAGAGGGGAACCATTACTGCCATTTTACTAAATTAATATAGCTTCCAGCTGTATTCTAAGTATTTTCCCTATAACCATCAATAAGTGCAGCTCTCACCTCTCATCAAAGAAGCTTCTTTTTGCAGTGGATGGAGGTTATTATGACTAGTCAAAGTGCAAAGTGACTGTGCTGTTCCCAGCCCCAAATGGTATTCCATGCTCTGCTCTAGAAGACAGATATTCCACCCAGAAGTGAAAGAGGGACCCAGAGCCAGGTGTTAGTGGGGGAATTCCATTAGGGAGGAATCCTACTCTTCCTACTTCCTGTGAGGTGAAATCCTGAGCCTTAACCCCTCTCTTCAATCCATCCCTCACCAGAAGAAGGCTTTGTGATTACTTGTATTGCCCCTAAATGTGAAAAGCTGCAGCCCACTTATGCCCAAGAGCAAGTAAAAATTGAGAGAGAGAGAGAAAAAAAGGGGGGGCTGCAAATCAGGGCCTGAGCCCAGGGCTGGGAGTAGTAGCCAGCAGGAAGTCGTGGAGGCTGGCTTTGGTGCAGAAGAGCAACTGGAGAACCAGGGGATGGAAGCAGGCTCCAGGTCTTAGGATTTCCAGGGTATGAATGCCCAGTGGTGTGGTGATGGGTTTGATGCAGAGCCTGTAGATTTCTTTCCAATATGTTTCATTTAAAAGTAGTTATCCAGGAGAGTGAATCTGGGCAGGGTTGACGTCCGTTCTCACTTGAAATACTTCTGTATTTGGTAGAAAAATTTAATTTTTGAACTTTTCAAACAGTAAAGGATATTGTTTTTAAAAATTCAAGGCCCGGAAGAGGGCAGGTAAAGCACTTACTGAGCAAATCCATTGACCTGAGTTCCAGGTAAAAGTGTGAGAAAATCTAGTCCAGAGATTTGTCCTCTGATTTTCATATGGGTGTTATCGCTCCGGTGTGCCCACACATGCATCATACTCAAGCAATAAAATAATAATAAATTTTAAATTCCAATGAAGAGTACACTGACAGTAGAAATTAAAAGTTTCAACAAAGGCAAGCTGGGCTTGGTGATTTGTGCCTGTAATCCCCACACTTCGAAGTCTTGAGTTCAAGGTCAGTCAAGGTTACTTAGAGAAACTGTATTTCAATAAAACAAGGGAAAAAAAGACAAGTCAACAAAAATATGTTTGAAACTAATCTTTCTGTAGCCAAATGATGGAAAAGTCACATGGGGTCCAGGAAGCTCCTTAAGATTACTATTATTAAAAATAAATAAGAGGGGACTGGAGAGATGGCTCAGCAGTTGAGAGCACTGGTGCATTTACACACATGTAGGCAACACATGCATACACATAAAGTAATTAAATATAAAATACTAAAATGTTTTATAAAACTAATGAAAAAAATCTTTATTTGCATATTGCTCTTCTTCATGACTCCCTTAATGAACAAGAAGGATGTTTGCTGGGTGCGAGCCCCACTTTCATACTCCTTTGAGAGATGTCAGCAACAATTGTTTTGATTTTCTTGTTTATACTACAGGTGTCTCTGTTGTGTTATTACTTTGCTACAGGAGATGCTCCTGATTTTCAATAGAAAGAGGACTTACCATTATAGCACGAGACTGGCAGGAGGAAAGTGAGTCCATAACTCCCCCAGACTTCAGACATCTCCACACACCTCGGTGCTGTGGACAACGTTTCCAGTAGCCTCTGGAAAGCCATAGATAGCCTAGCATTTCCATAGCAAAGAGAAGGCGATAGAGGTGTGGGAGTGTCTAGTCTTGAGACCCTGTTTCTCACCTGAGGAAGGAAAAATGAAGGTTTTAATAATCCCAGGCTTATAAGCCATAAACGGCCTTTGAGCGTGTACTTAAAGGATCAGCAAGATGGCTCAGTGGGTAACTGCTTGCCTCCCAAGTCTTATTAAATGAGTATGATACTTCAAGATAGAAGGAAAGAATTGACTCCACAAAGTTGTTCTCTGACTTCCAGATGCACTCTATTGGACGCTCACTCTCCATCCCACACATAAAAATAAAATTTAAAAAAAAAAAAAGTGTAGTTCTTTAAATTTGTTTTCCTGATAATACTTTTGCGAGTCTTGGCTTGCAAATTTCCCATTATATGGTTCCTTCAGTTAAAGTTTGTCTTTTTACCCAACAGAACCAAATAAATTTTCCTGAGACACTAGCACCATGAGCTCCTTTTCCCAAGCCCACCTCTCCCCGCCCCTTCAGGACTCTGGGGCGAACTAAAATGCTCCACGCTTCCACTAGGCGGAGCCAGCATTTACAGAGATGGGAATTCTCTTCCCTTTCCTTCCTCTGGATTCTTTCCAACTTTCAACAGATAACCCAAAGATCTGAGATGGATAAGACTGTAGGTCAGCCTGGCCAAGGTAAGTTTTTCTACCCATCCCTCTTCTAGGTTTTTTGTCTTGATGCGGGAGGACGTGGGGTCTCTATGTCCCCGTCCCTCCTTACGCCATTGTGGCTCCGGGAGACTCTCAGACAGAAGAGGGACCGCGTGGTCCCTCTTGAGTTTGAGAGCTAAGAGTTTTGAGAAGGCCTTGAAGCTGCTGCTTGGAGAGAGGACTGTGCAGAAGAGATGAGAACGCTTGAAGATCCTTTGTCACACGTGAGGTCCCCACCCTCGTCCCCAGGAGATTCAGGTGCCGCGAGGCTTTGCAACAACCAGTTGCTAAAGCCTGAGGTCGCCCTGACCCGGGCCGGGGCTCCTGGAACTTAAGGTAAAAAGTTTTTACTTTTATGAATGTTCAGAACTTAAGAAGAAGAAAAAAAATGCGACTTCATTTGCGCTTATGTATTGAATGAGGGGGAAAGACAAGCTCTCCCAAGCTTGCAGGGGCATTCACATTCTCATCTAACTACAGTTTTTGGTGAACTTGGAAGTTCTGAGATTATGGTTATAATTACTTCTGCAACACTGATTATGGAATCCAAGACTTTCAAACTCTACCACTGAGTCACACATTCCCTAGCAGGTAATTATTAAAGAAATAATGAAGCTTTTAAAAATTAATTTCAAGTACCAATGAAGAATCTAACAAAAAATTTGCATAATTGGTCAAGTAATAGGTAGACAAAAACATGGTAGTTATTTCTAGATGACAGTATTTTATGCCTATTGTATTTCTTGTTACCCATGCCAAAGCAGAAGTTTCCAAAGCAGCATTCTTTCCAAAATTAAAAAAAATCTCAATTTCTGAATATCTGTATATTACATATATAATATATATATATCCACCATACACTTTATAGATACAGATCCTATTTGCCATTGTTTTTCTGAGTTTATTTCTTATATTCTATTTGTTATTTTTATTTTATATGTATCAGTGTATTGTCTGCATGTATGTAAGTGCAACCTTGTTGTTCAGAGCCTGAGGAAAGCAGAAGAGATTGTCAGATCCTGGAACTCTAGAATTAAGGACAGTTGTTAATGTTCATGTGGGTGCTGGGAAGAGCAGTCCGTGTTCTTAACCACTGAACCATCTCTCCAGCCCCTGCTTTTTTGAGTTTATTTACCATGATGAATATTATGTTCATACTTAGCTATGATTAATTAGTTTCATGGGTTCTGCGTCAAAGGTAGCAAGACTTAACCTTGATCTTGAGAGATAAAGAAATGAACTAATACTTTAAAAACAAATCTGTTCACTCTGCATTTAATTCTTGGTTTCCTACATGATTTTTCTAGATTTATTCTGTGAGGCATTAAACTAAACTTTCTGTAGACAGACCCCTTGAAAAGGTTGTGTTTACTTCCAAATGACTTGGGAGAGATATCTGGCCATATATTAAATTTCTATGTAGCTTTAGGTCATCTTCCTCCTTTTCTGTTTTTCAAACTAGGTTTTCTGTAGCCCAGACAGGCTTTAAACTTGCTATATCACTGTGAATAGTCTTGAACTCCTTATCCTCCTGCCTCCATCTCCCTGAGATTACAGACTTACACCACCACATTCAGCACTGTAGACCTATTTTTAAATTTTATTATATTTTTAATAAAAATTAAAAAGGCCTCTTGTGTGTGTGATGTGTATATATTTATGAAGTGTGAATGAGTGAGCTACACGTGGGGTGCACGTAGACTACAATGGGTATGTGGTTAGAGGAAAACGTGGGAGTCAGTGCTCATCGTTCACCTGACCTGAGGCAGGGTCTTCCTGTTGCTATCTCTGCACTGCCTACTCCAGGCTTGCTGGCCTGCAAGTTTCCAGCTCTGTCCCCACCTCTCTCCCTGTAGGATGTGTTTCACTCCATATGACTATTTATGTGGATTTCAGGGATTTGAATTCAGGTTCCTTCAAAAAACACTTTTACTCACTGACACTTAAATCTGCCCCTAGAGACAAGGTTCCACTGTTGCCCTGGAAAGCCTAGAACTCTCCATTTCACAGAGGTCAACCTGCCTAGACCTCCAAAGTGCTGCGATTAAAGGCATGGGCAATCACTCCCAGTATAAATCTAGTCTTGCATACTGTGTACTACTATAACGTTTCTTGTATGATATTCTAGTGTTTTAACAAAATCTGTAGACCTATTTTTACTACACATTCCTATTTTTCCTTATTACAATGGGCCATGGTTTTCAAAAGTCTTTTGGATTTAACTTGGGTCACAATAAATTAAACAATTTACAGGGGATAGATATATTTCTTAAAAATTTTTTTTGTTACATTATTTTTCTATTACGTGTATTTGTGTGTTGCCTGCATGTATGCAAGTGCACCTGTGTGCTGCAATGGCCCCCAAAACAGAAGACGGTGTCTGATCCTCTGGAACTGAATTATGGACAATTCTTCGGTTCCATGTGGGTGCTCAGTATTCTGAAAAGGCAGTGCTCTTAACTCCAAAGACAACATCTCTTCAGCCCAATAGACAGATTTGTAAAGTTGAATCTCTGTCTAGTTTTGTGAATGAAGATGGAACCCAGCACTGTATTATACATTCTAATTAAAGCTCATTCTACCACTAACTCATAGTGACAGCTGGTAGAATTTCTCTTTTGATTTTCTTACACTTTTGGGGGTGGGTTTGGGTGTGACAGTAACTCAGTGTAACTCCCAGGTGTCCTGGAACTCCCTATATAGATAGAATAGACTGGCCTCACTCTCACAGAGATCCGCCTGCACCTGACTCACTTATGATGGTCTAAAAGGTCTTTGCTACCAGAGTAGACTTTATTTCTTAAATTTGTGGGAGTGCAAACAAATTCTAGTGGAGGTCAGAGAACAACTTTCAGGAATCAGTTACCTACTTTTACTTTCTACATGGACAGCAGATGCACAAAACCCCGGTTGTCCGGAGGCACTTGCAAAGTGATAGGCCTGCCAGAAAATCCTCGGCCTGCCTAGCTAGTGGCCAGGCACCTATGAGGGGCACCAGGCCCTGTCTTCCCTCAGAGCCTCTTGACAGTGGAAAACAAACCCACAAAGCCCTACCAGGGACAAGTGGTACCCTGTAACCTGCCTGCAGGGCCTTGTCCAGGGCAGCAAACCCGCTGCCTGTTAGTAGCTGAACCTGGAGCCTGCTCCTTCCTGCCAGGACTCCTTACTCCAGATCCCCGGAGACCAGCCAGGGCCCAGGCTCCTTCCCAGTGGAGGACCCAAGGCGATCTGATATGTGGGTGTGGGTGTGTACGTGCGTGTGTGTGTGTGTGTGTGTGTGTGTGTTTTGGGGGGAGCGGTGTCAGAGCCCAGGGAACGGAAGGTAGAATGGGAAACATCAGAAAACATCAACCTAGGACCTCCTGCATAGCCAAGCCAGGGTATGAGAGAGTTGGAGCCAATGGCAGGCCCTGCGGGTATGCAAGGAGCCTGTGGACAGAACAGACAGTGGGACTCTTCATCCTTTAGGAAGCCGCAGGATCCCCAGCAAGGGGCCCTGTGTGTAAAGTGGCATCTGGGGATGGGATCGCCGATAATAGTCATAGATTTGGGCCTCGAGGTGTCAGCATGCTTGATGATTTCTGCCCGAACGATTGCCTGGAGAACAGTTAGAAGGGACCGGGAGGAGAATCGTGGTCTGAGGAGCCTGGTGATGCGGAGAAACCTAGGCAGGCCTGGCCGGTGGGAGCTGAGTTGTCAGGGACACAGGGCGACAGCCTGAGCTGGCCTGGAGAGGTGGACTGTGGTCGCGGGATGTGTGAGCTGCCTCCAGGAGAAATGGTGGTCACAGAGGGTCTCGCCATTGAGGAGGTGGGCCTCCTTCTCGAGACTCAGACCTCAAGGCCCGAAGGGCTTCCTGTTGGGATGGATGGATGGATGACATATTTTCAAAGTCAAAATGTTCTTTCTATGGGAATCCAGACTGGACTCTCTGCCCTGCATAAGTGTATAGTGGATACCATGCGAATGTGTCAGTTTCTGAGTGTGTCTGGCTTTCTAGGCACTCTTGTGATATTGGGCGGGTGTGCTGCTGCGGATTGTGTTCCGGCCTGCCTCTGTGTAGATGTTTATGTGTGTGTGTGTGTGTGTGTGTGTGTGCGTGGGCGAGTGGCGTGCTGGCTCAGGAATTGCTTATGCCCAGGAGTGTCCACAAGGAATGGTTGCAGAGCCGAGTCGTTGACTGGACACGTCCCCTGACTTTTCCCTTAGGTCTGGGTGCTGCCCCTCTGTGAGAAGTGAAGGTAGGCAGCTTGTGAGCTTGATCCGTGGAGTGAGTAGGATAGGTGTTGGGGTTTATTTCTGACACCCTGGCAGGGACCTTGGAGATCCTGAGAGTCTGACTAGGTGCCGGCCAGTCTCCTCGAATGGCCTCAGAGAGCCTTCCGGGGCCGTGCCATGGCAGCGGATGCCTGCTGGACCCCGAGGACCAACAGAGTTCCTCGTGGGAAGAGCACGGGGACTAGGGGTCCTGGGGGAAACTTCTGATTGGCCCAGGGCCTGTGAGGTGGGGGAGGGGCTTGGCGGCAGGAAGGGGAGGCATGGATACGGACAGTGAAGTCATAATGGTTGCCAGGCCATCCGCAGGACGCTGCTGGGGCCACTGGCCTAGGACCTGGAGGGCAGGTAGCAGCTGGGAAGAAGGATCGTTTCTTCATTGCCTCCTTTCTTGGCCGCAGATCAGGGTCCCGGGCAGCCTGCTGTTTCAGGAGAGCTTGCGGTCGCTCCCAGGGCAAAAGAGGCAGGAGCTCTTCAGGATGTCCAGGGCATCACCAGAACCCAGAGAGCCGGGATCCTTGAGGACACGGGCCTGATCCTAACTCATGACACACAGCCCTGTGGCTCTTGCCCTCTGGCCAGCCAGGTACCTGCTCCTCTCGGGTGGCAAGGCACTGTCAAGACCTAGGCCAGTGTTAGGACCCACGCTGATCACCTCTGTCCAGCTTTCCCCTACATCTGGCAGCAAGTGCCTCACCCCTACTGCTCCGTGTGCGTGCGGCTGCGTGTGTGTGCGTGTCCCTATGTGTGCGTGTGCTGCGCCCAGGACTGCGTGAGTGTGTCGGCCTGTGCGTGTCCGTGCTGTGTGTGTCCCTGTGGCCAGCCGAACAGATGTGTGCCTCTATGCTTGTGTGTGCCTTCCCCATGTATGCGCTTGTCTGAGTGTATGTACTTGTGATTGGTGTAGATGGTCCGGGAAGCGTGACTCATAGGTGCTGGGGGTCTCTGACCAGGTCAGTTTATACTGGAATCTGGGTTCAGACCTGCCACCCGTGTCGCCACAGCCTTGGCGGGATTCAATAGATGACCTAGACACACCTGAGCACCCTGTGAGTAGATAACCTAGACACACCTGAGCACGCTGTGAGCTGTGGCCCTGGGCCTGGGCTGGGGCTGGGGCTGGGGCTGGGGCTGGGACAGAACCCAGCTCCTGGGACCCAGTGTCCCCTGTTTTGTTTGTGGGTCTCTTTACAGTTGTCCTGCCTGGGGTCGGGCCGTTTAGATGGTCTTTATGTTCCCGTGTGCTTGTGGTGGGCGCCAAGGTCCTGGGAGTGGTTGTGACCCAGTACAGTGGTATGAGTAGTCTGTGGGGTTTGCCTAGCCCAGGCCGGTTGCCCACCCTGGCCAGCAGTGGCTTAGCTCCTGCAGAGCCATGTTGGAGAGCAGTGCCTACTGGTTGGCGTTTTTTGCTCCGCAAAGGGCGGAGGGAGCCGAGCTGAGGCTCCTGGAGCCTGGCGTTCCTGGTGCCATACCGCCATCAAGCGGAATTCTTTGCGCGAACCCGCCAGCACTTCCTCTTTGCTCTGCGGGGCGGGACTGTGGGGCCTGCTGGCACCGCCCGGGTACCAAGGAAAGGGGTTCCTGCAGGCTTGGGAGCCTTACCGGGCCTGGGGGAGGCCAGGCTCCAGCCCCTCGGTGCCAAACCATCCCCTTGAGGCGGGACGGGGTCACAGAGCGTGTCCGGGGCCAAACAGGAAACACTGGCGCCCACATCCGGTGGCGGCCATGTCTGGCAGGGCGGAAGGGCACAGGGGCTCTCTAGGTCCCCAGCCTCAGCTTCTGGGGCTCGGGACTGGAACGGATAACCCCGCTCTCCCTCCCTCTCCTCCTACCACAAGGTACACCAAGTGCACAGGCGCACCCACACTCTTCCCAGACCTCTTTCCAGCAGCCCAGCGGCCCGACCTCTCCCTTCCAGGAACCCCCATCCTGCCCGGATATTCTGATCTCTGCCTTTTGCGTTTCGGGATCTCTTCTCTCTTTTCTACCTCCCTCCTGGCTTTTTTCCCATCCGGTCTCCCCCTCCATCTCTCCAGTCTTCCTTTTCTGCCTCTGTCTTTACCTCCCTCCTTCCCTCCCTCCCTCCCTCCCTCCCATCCTTTCCCTCCCTCTTTTCCTCCCTGTCAACCTCTCCACCTCCTTCCTTATCCATCCCTTCTCCAGCTTCTCTCCTCACTTCCCTCCTGTCCTACTGTGTGTCTTTTACTGCTTTCAGCTTATTTTCAGTTATGTCTTTTCATTGTTATTTGCTTATGTAATGCTACCTGGAGACCTTGGGGATCAGGGAGGCTCACATGTCTGTCAGACAAGGATTCTGCGAATAAAACACTAGTCTCCCCAAACCCAGGTCGGTTGGGAGTCACTTGAAAAGTGTTAGGCCTGCCAGGCAATCCTCGGCCTGTGTAGGTAGCGGCCAGGCAGCTGTGAGGGGCACCAGGCCCTGTCTTCCTCGGAGTCTCTTCAGAGTGGAAAACAAGCCCACAAAGCCCTGGCAGGGGCGAGTGGTACCCTGTAGCCTGCCTGCAGGGCCTTGTCCAGGGCAGCAAACCCGCTGCCTGTTAGTAGCTGAACCTGGAGCCTGCTCCTTCCTGCCAGGACTCCTTACTCCAGATCCCCGGAGACCAGCCGGGGCCCGGGCTCCTTCCCAGTGGAGGACCCAAGGCGATCTGATACCACACACTACCTCCCATGTCAAGGCAGTCCCCTGTTCCCAAGTGTCCTGTGAAAACAGATCGAAGCCTTGCCTTGGCACATGACAGGCTTCCTGGCTGTGCACAAAGCTGAAATTGTGTGTGGGTGTGGGTGTGTACGTGCGTGTGTGTGTGTGTGTGTGTGTGTGTGTGTGTTTTGGGGGGAGCGGTGTCAGAGCCCAGGGACCGGAAGGTAGAATGGGAAACACCAGAAAACATCAACCTAGGACCTGCTGCATAGCCAAGCCAGGGTATGAGAGAGTTGGAGCCAATGGCAGGCCCTGCGGGTATGCAAGGAGCCTGTGGACAGAACAGACAGTGGGACTCTTCATCCTTTAGGAAGCCGCAGGATCCCCAGCAAGGGGCCCTGTGTGTAAAGTGGCATCTGGGGATGGGATCGCCGATAATAGTCATAGATTTGGGCCTCGAGGTGTCAGCATGCTTGATGATTTCTGCCCGAACGATTGCCTGGAGAACAGTTAGAAGGGACCGGGAGGAGAATCGTGGTCTGAGGAGCCTGGTGATGCGGAGAAACCTAGGCAGGCCTGGCCGGTGGGAGCTGAGTTGTCAGGGACACAGGGCGACAGCCTGAGCTGGCCTGGAGAGGTGGACTGTGGTCGCGGGATGTGTGAGCTGCCTCCAGGAGAAATGGTGGTCACAGAGGGTCTCGCCATTGAGGAGGTGGGCCTCCTTCTCGAGACTCAGACCTCAAGGCCCGAAGGGCTTCCTGTTGGGATGGATGGATGGATGACATATTTTCAAAGTCAAAATGTTCTTTCTATGGGAATCCAGACTGGACTCTCTGCCCTGCATAAGTGTATAGTGGATACCATGCGAATGTGTCAGTTTCTGAGTGTGTCTGGCTTTCTAGGCACTCTTGTGATATTGGGCGGGTGTGCTGCTGCGGATTGTGTTCCGGCCTGCCTCTGTGTAGATGTTTATGTGTGTGTGTGTGTGTGTGTGTGTGTGCGTGGGCGAGTGGCGTGCTGGCTCAGGAATTGCTTATGCCCAGGAGTGTCCACAAGGAATGGTTGCAGAGCCGAGTCGTTGACTGGACACGTCCCCTGACTTTTCCCTTAGGTCTGGGTGCTGCCCCTCTGTGAGAAGTGAAGGTAGGCAGCTTGTGAGCTTGATCCGTGGAGTGAGTAGGACAGGTGTTGGGGTTTATTTCTGACACCCTGGCAGGGACCTTGGAGATCCTGAGAGTCTGACTAGGTGCCGGCCAGTCTCCTCGAATGGCCTCAGAGAGCCTTCCGGGGCCGTGCCATGGCAGCGGATGCCTGCTGGACCCCGAGGACCAACAGAGTTCCTCGTGGGAAGAGCACGGGGACTAGGGGTCCTGGGGGAAACTTCTGATTGGCCCAGGGCCTGTGAGGTGGGGGAGGGGCTTGGCGGCAGGAAGGGGAGGCATGGATACGGACAGTGAAGTCATAATGGTTGCCAGGCCATCCGCAGGACGCTGCTGGGGCCACTGGCCTAGGACCTGGAGGGCAGGTAGCAGCTGGGAAGAAGGATCGTTTCTTCATTGCCTCCTTTCTTGGCCGCAGATCAGGGTCCCGGGCAGCCTGCTGTTTCAGGAGAGCTTGCGGTCGCTCCCAGGGCAAAAGAGGCAGGAGCTCTTCAGGATGTCCAGGGCATCACCAGAACCCAGAGAGCCGGGATCCTTGAGGACACGGGCCTGATCCTAACTCATGACACACAGCCCTGTGGCTCTTGCCCTCTGGCCAGCCAGGTACCTGCTCCTCTCGGGTGGCAAGGCACTGTCAAGACCTAGGCCAGTGTTAGGACCCACGCTGATCACCTCTGTCCAGCTTTCCCCTACATCTGGCAGCAAGTGCCTCACCCCTACTGCTCCGTGTGCGTGCGGCTGCGTGTGTGTGCGTGTCCCTATGTGTGCGTGTGCTGCGCCCAGGACTGCGTGAGTGTGTCGGCCTGTGCGTGTCCGTGCTGTGTGTGTCCCTGTGGCCAGCCGAACAGATGTGTGCCTCTATGCTTGTGTGTGCCTTCCCCATGTATGCGCTTGTCTGAGTGTATGTACTTGTGATTGGTGTAGATGGTCCGGGAAGCGTGACTCATAGGTGCTGGGGGTCTCTGACCAGGTCAGTTTATACTGGAATCTGGGTTCAGACCTGCCACCCGTGTCGCCACAGCCTTGGCGGGATTCAATAGATGACCTAGACACACCTGAGCACCCTGTGAGTAGATAACCTAGACACACCTGAGCACGCTGTGAGCTGTGGCCCTGGGCCTGGGCTGGGGCTGGGGCTGGGGCTGGGGCTGGGACAGAACCCAGCTCCTGGGACCCAGTGTCCCCTGTTTTGTTTGTGGGTCTCTTTACAGTTGTCCTGCCTGGGGTCGGGCCGTTTAGATGGTCTTTATGTTCCCGTGTGCTTGTGGTGGGCGCCAAGGTCCTGGGAGTGGTTGTGACCCAGTACAGTGGTATGAGTAGTCTGTGGGGTTTGCCTAGCCCAGGCCGGTTGCCCACCCTGGCCAGCAGTGGCTTAGCTCCTGCAGAGCCATGTTGGAGAGCAGTGCCTACTGGTTGGCGTTTTTTGCTCCGCAAAGGGCGGAGGGAGCCGAGCTGAGGCTCCTGGAGCCTGGCGTTCCTGGTGCCATACCGCCATCAAGCGGAATTCTTTGCGCGAACCCGCCAGCACTTCCTCTTTGCTCTGCGGGGCGGGACTGTGGGGCCTGCTGGCACCGCCCGGGTACCAAGGAAAGGGGTTCCTGCAGGCTTGGGAGCCTTACCGGGCCTGGGGGAGGCCAGGCTCCAGCCCCTCGGTGCCAAACCATCCCCTTGAGGCGGGACGGGGTCACAGAGCGTGTCCGGGGCCAAACAGGAAACACTGGCGCCCACATCCGGTGGCGGCCATGTCTGGCAGGGCGGAAGGGCACAGGGGCTCTCTAGGTCCCCAGCCTCAGCTTCTGGGGCTCGGGACTGGAACGGATAACCCCGCTCTCCCTCCCTCTCCTCCTACCACAAGGTACACCAAGTGCACAGGCGCACCCACACTCTTCCCAGACCTCTTTCCAGCAGCCCAGCGGCCCGACCTCTCCCTTCCAGGAACCCCCATCCTGCCCGGATATTCTGATCTCTGCCTTTTGCGTTTCGGGATCTCTTCTCTCTTTTCTACCTCCCTCCTGGCTTTTTTCCCATCCGGTCTCCCCCTCCATCTCTCCAGTCTTCCTTTTCTGCCTCTGTCTTTACCTCCCTCCTTCCCTCCCTCCCTCCCTCCCTCCCATCCTTTCCCTCCCTCTTTTCCTCCCTGTCAACCTCTCCACCTCCTTCCTTATCCATCCCTTCTCCAGCTTCTCTCCTCACTTCCCTCCTGTCCTACTGTGTGTCTTTTACTGCTTTCAGCTTATTTTCAGTTATGTCTTTTCATTGTTATTTGCTTATGTAATGCTACCTGGAGACCTTGGGGATCAGGGAGGCTCACATGTCTGTCAGACAAGGATTCTGCGAATAAAACACTAGTCTCCCCAAACCCAGGTCGGTTGGGAGTCACTTGAAAAGTGTTAGGCCTGCCAGGCAATCCTCGGCCTGTGTAGGTAGCGGCCAGGCAGCTGTGAGGGGCACCAGGCCCTGTCTTCCTCGGAGTCTCTTCAGAGTGGAAAACAAGCCCACAAAGCCCTGGCAGGGGCGAGTGGTACCCTGTAGCCTGCCTGCAGGGCCTTGTCCAGGGCAGCAAACCCGCTGCCTGTTAGTAGCTGAACCTGGAGCCTGCTCCTTCCTGCCAGGACTCCTTACTCCAGATCCCCGGAGACCAGCCGGGGCCCGGGCTCCTTCCCAGTGGAGGACCCAAGGCGATCTGATACCACACACTACCTCCCATGTCAAGGCAGTCCCCTGTTCCCAAGTGTCCTGTGAAAACAGATCGAAGCCTTGCCTTGGCACATGACAGGCTTCCTGGCTGTGCACAAAGCTGAAATTGTGTGTGGGTGTGGGTGTGGGTGTGTACGTGCGTGTGTGTGTGTGTGTGTGTGTGTGTGTGTTTTGGGGGGAGCGGTGTCAGAGCCCAGGGACCGGAAGGTAGAATGGGAAACACCAGAAAACATCAACCTAGGACCTGCTGCATAGCCAAGCCAGGGTATGAGAGAGTTGGAGCCAATGGCAGGCCCTGCGGGTATGCAAGGAGCCTGTGGACAGAACAGACAGTGGGACTCTTCATCCTTTAGGAAGCCGCAGGATCCCCAGCAAGGGGCCCTGTGTGTAAAGTGGCATCTGGGGATGGGATCGCCGATAATAGTCATAGATTTGGGCCTCGAGGTGTCAGCATGCTTGATGATTTCTGCCCGAACGATTGCCTGGAGAACAGTTAGAAGGGACCGGGAGGAGAATCGTGGTCTGAGGAGCCTGGTGATGCGGAGAAACCTAGGCAGGCCTGGCCGGTGGGAGCTGAGTTGTCAGGGACACAGGGCGACAGCCTGAGCTGGCCTGGAGAGGTGGACTGTGGTCGCGGGATGTGTGAGCTGCCTCCAGGAGAAATGGTGGTCACAGAGGGTCTCGCCATTGAGGAGGTGGGCCTCCTTCTCGAGACTCAGACCTCAAGGCCCGAAGGGCTTCCTGTTGGGATGGATGGATGGATGACATATTTTCAAAGTCAAAATGTTCTTTCTATGGGAATCCAGACTGGACTCTCTGCCCTGCATAAGTGTATAGTGGATACCATGCGAATGTGTCAGTTTCTGAGTGTGTCTGGCTTTCTAGGCACTCTTGTGATATTGGGCGGGTGTGCTGCTGCGGATTGTGTTCCGGCCTGCCTCTGTGTAGATGTTTATGTGTGTGTGTGTGTGTGTGTGTGTGTGTGTGTGTGTGTGTGCGTGGGCGAGTGGCGTGCTGGCTCAGGAATTGCTTATGCCCAGGAGTGTCCACAAGGAATGGTTGCAGAGCCGAGTCGTTGACTGGACACGTCCCCTGACTTTTCCCTTAGGTCTGGGTGCTGCCCCTCTGTGAGAAGTGAAGGTAGGCAGCTTGTGAGCTTGATCCGTGGAGTGAGTAGGACAGGTGTTGGGGTTTATTTCTGACACCCTGGCAGGGACCTTGGAGATCCTGAGAGTCTGACTAGGTGCCGGCCAGTCTCCTCGAATGGCCTCAGAGAGCCTTCCGGGGCCGTGCCATGGCAGCGGATGCCTGCTGGACCCCGAGGACCAACAGAGTTCCTCGTGGGAAGAGCACGGGGACTAGGGGTCCTGGGGGAAACTTCTGATTGGCCCAGGGCCTGTGAGGTGGGGGAGGGGCTTGGCGGCAGGAAGGGGAGGCATGGATACGGACAGTGAAGTCATAATGGTTGCCAGGCCATCCGCAGGACGCTGCTGGGGCCACTGGCCTAGGACCTGGAGGGCAGGTAGCAGCTGGGAAGAAGGATCGTTTCTTCATTGCCTCCTTTCTTGGCCGCAGATCAGGGTCCCGGGCAGCCTGCTGTTTCAGGAGAGCTTGCGGTCGCTCCCAGGGCAAAAGAGGCAGGAGCTCTTCAGGATGTCCAGGGCATCACCAGAACCCAGAGAGCCGGGATCCTTGAGGACACGGGCCTGATCCTAACTCATGACACACAGCCCTGTGGCTCTTGCCCTCTGGCCAGCCAGGTACCTGCTCCTCTCGGGTGGCAAGGCACTGTCAAGACCTAGGCCAGTGTTAGGACCCACGCTGATCACCTCTGTCCAGCTTTCCCCTACATCTGGCAGCAAGTGCCTCACCCCTACTGCTCCGTGTGCGTGCGGCTGCGTGTGTGTGCGTGTCCCTATGTGTGCGTGTGCTGCGCCCAGGACTGCGTGAGTGTGTCGGCCTGTGCGTGTCCGTGCTGTGTGTGTCCCTGTGGCCAGCCGAACAGATGTGTGCCTCTATGCTTGTGTGTGCCTTCCCCATGTATGCGCTTGTCTGAGTGTATGTACTTGTGATTGGTGTAGATGGTCCGGGAAGCGTGACTCATAGGTGCTGGGGGTCTCTGACCAGGTCAGTTTATACTGGAATCTGGGTTCAGACCTGCCACCCGTGTCGCCACAGCCTTGGCGGGATTCAATAGATGACCTAGACACACCTGAGCACCCTGTGAGTAGATAACCTAGACACACCTGAGCACGCTGTGAGCTGTGGCCCTGGGCCTGGGCTGGGGCTGGGGCTGGGGCTGGGGCTGGGGCTGGGACAGAACCCAGCTCCTGGGACCCAGTGTCCCCTGTTTTGTTTGTGGGTCTCTTTACAGTTGTCCTGCCTGGGGTCGGGCCGTTTAGATGGTCTTTATGTTCCCGTGTGCTTGTGGTGGGCGCCAAGGTCCTGGGAGTGGTTGTGACCCAGTACAGTGGTATGAGTAGTCTGTGGGGTTTGCCTAGCCCAGGCCGGTTGCCCACCCTGGCCAGCAGTGGCTTAGCTCCTGCAGAGCCATGTTGGAGAGCAGTGCCTACTGGTTGGCGTTTTTTGCTCCGCAAAGGGCGGAGGGAGCCGAGCTGAGGCTCCTGGAGCCTGGCGTTCCTGGTGCCATACCGCCATCAAGCGGAATTCTTTGCGCGAACCCGCCAGCACTTCCTCTTTGCTCTGCGGGGCGGGACTGTGGGGCCTGCTGGCACCGCCCGGGTACCAAGGAAAGGGGTTCCTGCAGGCTTGGGAGCCTTACCGGGCCTGGGGGAGGCCAGGCTCCAGCCCCTCGGTGCCAAACCATCCCCTTGAGGCGGGACGGGGTCACAGAGCGTGTCCGGGGCCAAACAGGAAACACTGGCGCCCACATCCGGTGGCGGCCATGTCTGGCAGGGCGGAAGGGCACAGGGGCTCTCTAGGTCCCCAGCCTCAGCTTCTGGGGCTCGGGACTGGAACGGATAACCCCGCTCTCCCTCCCTCTCCTCCTACCACAAGGTACACCAAGTGCACAGGCGCACCCACACTCTTCCCAGACCTCTTTCCAGCAGCCCAGCGGCCCGACCTCTCCCTTCCAGGAACCCCCATCCTGCCCGGATATTCTGATCTCTGCCTTTTGCGTTTCGGGATCTCTTCTCTCTTTTCTACCTCCCTCCTGGCTTTTTTCCCATCCGGTCTCCCCCTCCATCTCTCCAGTCTTCCTTTTCTGCCTCTGTCTTTACCTCCCTCCTTCCCTCCCTCCCTCCCTCCCTCCCATCCTTTCCCTCCCTCTTTTCCTCCCTGTCAACCTCTCCACCTCCTTCCTTATCCATCCCTTCTCCAGCTTCTCTCCTCACTTCCCTCCTGTCCTACTGTGTGTCTTTTACTGCTTTCAGCTTATTTTCAGTTATGTCTTTTCATTGTTATTTGCTTATGTAATGCTACCTGGAGACCTTGGGGATCAGGGAGGCTCACATGTCTGTCAGACAAGGATTCTGCGAATAAAACACTAGTCTCCCCAAACCCAGGTCGGTTGGGAGTCACTTGAAAAGTGTTAGGCCTGCCAGGCAATCCTCGGCCTGTGTAGGTAGCGGCCAGGCAGCTGTGAGGGGCACCAGGCCCTGTCTTCCTCGGAGTCTCTTCAGAGTGGAAAACAAGCCCACAAAGCCCTGGCAGGGGCGAGTGGTACCCTGTAGCCTGCCTGCAGGGCCTTGTCCAGGGCAGCAAACCCGCTGCCTGTTAGTAGCTGAACCTGGAGCCTGCTCCTTCCTGCCAGGACTCCTTACTCCAGATCCCCGGAGACCAGCCGGGGCCCGGGCTCCTTCCCAGTGGAGGACCCAAGGCGATCTGATACCACACACTACCTCCCATGTCAAGGCAGTCCCCTGTTCCCAAGTGTCCTGTGAAAACAGATCGAAGCCTTGCCTTGGCACATGACAGGCTTCCTGGCTGTGCACAAAGCTGAAATTGTGTGTGGGTGTGGGTGTGGGTGTGTACGTGCGTGTGTGTGTGTGTGTGTGTGTGTGTGTGTTTTGGGGGGAGCGGTGTCAGAGCCCAGGGACCGGAAGGTAGAATGGGAAACACCAGAAAACATCAACCTAGGACCTGCTGCATAGCCAAGCCAGGGTATGAGAGAGTTGGAGCCAATGGCAGGCCCTGCGGGTATGCAAGGAGCCTGTGGACAGAACAGACAGTGGGACTCTTCATCCTTTAGGAAGCCGCAGGATCCCCAGCAAGGGGCCCTGTGTGTAAAGTGGCATCTGGGGATGGGATCGCCGATAATAGTCATAGATTTGGGCCTCGAGGTGTCAGCATGCTTGATGATTTCTGCCCGAACGATTGCCTGGAGAACAGTTAGAAGGGACCGGGAGGAGAATCGTGGTCTGAGGAGCCTGGTGATGCGGAGAAACCTAGGCAGGCCTGGCCGGTGGGAGCTGAGTTGTCAGGGACACAGGGCGACAGCCTGAGCTGGCCTGGAGAGGTGGACTGTGGTCGCGGGATGTGTGAGCTGCCTCCAGGAGAAATGGTGGTCACAGAGGGTCTCGCCATTGAGGAGGTGGGCCTCCTTCTCGAGACTCAGACCTCAAGGCCCGAAGGGCTTCCTGTTGGGATGGATGGATGGATGACATATTTTCAAAGTCAAAATGTTCTTTCTATGGGAATCCAGACTGGACTCTCTGCCCTGCATAAGTGTATAGTGGATACCATGCGAATGTGTCAGTTTCTGAGTGTGTCTGGCTTTCTAGGCACTCTTGTGATATTGGGCGGGTGTGCTGCTGCGGATTGTGTTCCGGCCTGCCTCTGTGTAGATGTTTATGTGTGTGTGTGTGTGTGTGTGTGTGTGTGTGTGTGTGTGTGTGCGTGGGCGAGTGGCGTGCTGGCTCAGGAATTGCTTATGCCCAGGAGTGTCCACAAGGAATGGTTGCAGAGCCGAGTCGTTGACTGGACACGTCCCCTGACTTTTCCCTTAGGTCTGGGTGCTGCCCCTCTGTGAGAAGTGAAGGTAGGCAGCTTGTGAGCTTGATCCGTGGAGTGAGTAGGACAGGTGTTGGGGTTTATTTCTGACACCCTGGCAGGGACCTTGGAGATCCTGAGAGTCTGACTAGGTGCCGGCCAGTCTCCTCGAATGGCCTCAGAGAGCCTTCCGGGGCCGTGCCATGGCAGCGGATGCCTGCTGGACCCCGAGGACCAACAGAGTTCCTCGTGGGAAGAGCACGGGGACTAGGGGTCCTGGGGGAAACTTCTGATTGGCCCAGGGCCTGTGAGGTGGGGGAGGGGCTTGGCGGCAGGAAGGGGAGGCATGGATACGGACAGTGAAGTCATAATGGTTGCCAGGCCATCCGCAGGACGCTGCTGGGGCCACTGGCCTAGGACCTGGAGGGCAGGTAGCAGCTGGGAAGAAGGATCGTTTCTTCATTGCCTCCTTTCTTGGCCGCAGATCAGGGTCCCGGGCAGCCTGCTGTTTCAGGAGAGCTTGCGGTCGCTCCCAGGGCAAAAGAGGCAGGAGCTCTTCAGGATGTCCAGGGCATCACCAGAACCCAGAGAGCCGGGATCCTTGAGGACACGGGCCTGATCCTAACTCATGACACACAGCCCTGTGGCTCTTGCCCTCTGGCCAGCCAGGTACCTGCTCCTCTCGGGTGGCAAGGCACTGTCAAGACCTAGGCCAGTGTTAGGACCCACGCTGATCACCTCTGTCCAGCTTTCCCCTACATCTGGCAGCAAGTGCCTCACCCCTACTGCTCCGTGTGCGTGCGGCTGCGTGTGTGTGCGTGTCCCTATGTGTGCGTGTGCTGCGCCCAGGACTGCGTGAGTGTGTCGGCCTGTGCGTGTCCGTGCTGTGTGTGTCCCTGTGGCCAGCCGAACAGATGTGTGCCTCTATGCTTGTGTGTGCCTTCCCCATGTATGCGCTTGTCTGAGTGTATGTACTTGTGATTGGTGTAGATGGTCCGGGAAGCGTGACTCATAGGTGCTGGGGGTCTCTGACCAGGTCAGTTTATACTGGAATCTGGGTTCAGACCTGCCACCCGTGTCGCCACAGCCTTGGCGGGATTCAATAGATGACCTAGACACACCTGAGCACCCTGTGAGTAGATAACCTAGACACACCTGAGCACGCTGTGAGCTGTGGCCCTGGGCCTGGGCTGGGGCTGGGGCTGGGGCTGGGGCTGGGACAGAACCCAGCTCCTGGGACCCAGTGTCCCCTGTTTTGTTTGTGGGTCTCTTTACAGTTGTCCTGCCTGGGGTCGGGCCGTTTAGATGGTCTTTATGTTCCCGTGTGCTTGTGGTGGGCGCCAAGGTCCTGGGAGTGGTTGTGACCCAGTACAGTGGTATGAGTAGTCTGTGGGGTTTGCCTAGCCCAGGCCGGTTGCCCACCCTGGCCAGCAGTGGCTTAGCTCCTGCAGAGCCATGTTGGAGAGCAGTGCCTACTGGTTGGCGTTTTTTGCTCCGCAAAGGGCGGAGGGAGCCGAGCTGAGGCTCCTGGAGCCTGGCGCTCCTGGTGCCATACCGCCATCAAGCGGAATTCTTTGCGCGAACCCGCCAGCACTTCCTCTTTGCTCTGCGGGGCGGGACTGTGGGGCCTGCTGGCACCGCCCGGGTACCAAGGAAAGGGGTTCCTGCAGGCTTGGGAGCCTTACCGGGCCTGGGGGAGGCCAGGCTCCAGCCCCTCGGTGCCAAACCATCCCCTTGAGGCGGGACGGGGTCACAGAGCGTGTCCGGGGCCAAACAGGAAACACTGGCGCCCACATCCGGTGGCGGCCATGTCTGGCAGGGCGGAAGGGCACAGGGGCTCTCTAGGTCCCCAGCCTCAGCTTCTGGGGCTCGGGACTGGAACGGATAACCCCGCTCTCCCTCCCTCTCCTCCTACCACAAGGTACACCAAGTGCACAGGCGCACCCACACTCTTCCCAGACCTCTTTCCAGCAGCCCAGCGGCCCGACCTCTCCCTTCCAGGAACCCCCATCCTGCCCGGATATTCTGATCTCTGCCTTTTGCGTTTCGGGATCTCTTCTCTCTTTTCTACCTCCCTCCTGGCTTTTTCCCATCCGGTCTCCCCCTCCATCTCTCCAGTCTTCCTTTTCTGCCTCTGTCTTTACCTCCCTCCTTCCCTCCCTCCCTCCCTCCCTCCCATCCTTTCCCTCCCTCTTTTCCTCCCTGTCAACCTCTCCACCTCCTTCCTTATCCATCCCTTCTCCAGCTTCTCTCCTCACTTCCCTCCTGTCCTACTGTGTGTCTTTTACTGCTTTCAGCTTATTTTCAGTTATGTCTTTTCATTGTTATTTGCTTATGTAATGCTACCTGGAGACCTTGGGGATCAGGGAGGCTCACATGTCTGTCAGACAAGGATTCTGCGAATAAAACACTAGTCTCCCCAAACCCAGGTCGGTTGGGAGTCACTTGAAAAGTGTTAGGCCTGCCAGGCAATCCTCGGCCTGTGTAGGTAGCGGCCAGGCAGCTGTGAGGGGCACCAGGCCCTGTCTTCCTCGGAGTCTCTTCAGAGTGGAAAACAAGCCCACAAAGCCCTGGCAGGGGCGAGTGGTACCCTGTAGCCTGCCTGCAGGGCCTTGTCCAGGGCAGCAAACCCGCTGCCTGTTAGTAGCTGAACCTGGAGCCTGCTCCTTCCTGCCAGGACTCCTTACTCCAGATCCCCGGAGACCAGCCGGGGCCCGGGCTCCTTCCCAGTGGAGGACCCAAGGCGATCTGATACCACACACTACCTCCCATGTCAAGGCAGTCCCCTGTTCCCAAGTGTCCTGTGAAAACAGATCGAAGCCTTGCCTTGGCACATGACAGGCTTCCTGGCTGTGCACAAAGCTGAAATTGTGTGTGGGTGTGGGTGTGTACGTGCGTGTGTGTGTGTGTGTGTGTGTGTGTGTGTGTGTTTTGGGGGGAGCGGTGTCAGAGCCCAGGGACCGGAAGGTAGAATGGGAAACACCAGAAAACATCAACCTAGGACCTGCTGCATAGCCAAGCCAGGGTATGAGAGAGTTGGAGCCAATGGCAGGCCCTGCGGGTATGCAAGGAGCCTGTGGACAGAACAGACAGTGGGACTCTTCATCCTTTAGGAAGCCGCAGGATCCCCAGCAAGGGGCCCTGTGTGTAAAGTGGCATCTGGGGATGGGATCGCCGATAATAGTCATAGATTTGGGCCTCGAAGTGTCAGCATGCTTGATGATTTCTGCCCGAACGATTGCCTGGAGAACAGTTAGAAGGGACCGGGAGGAGAATCGTGGTCTGAGGAGCCTGGTGATGCGGAGAAACCTAGGCAGGCCTGGCCGGTGGGAGCTGAGTTGTCAGGGACACAGGGCGACAGCCTGAGCTGGCCTGGAGAGGTGGACTGTGGTCGCGGGATGTGTGGGCTGTGCCCCCAGGAGAAATGGTGGTCACAGAGGGTCTCGCCATTGAGGAGGTGGGCCTCCTTCTCGAGACTCAGACCTCAAGGCCCGAAGGGCTTCCTGTTGGGATGGATGGATGGATGACATATTTTCAAAGTCAAAATGTTCTTTCTATGGGAATCCAGACTGGACTCTCTGCCCTGCATAAGTGTATAGTGGATACCATGCGAATGTGTCAGTTTCTGAGTGTGTCTGGCTTTCTAGGCACTCTTGTGATATTGGGCGGGTGTGCTGCTGCGGATTGTGTTCCGGCCTGCCTCTGTGTAGATGTTTATGTGTGTGTGTGTGTGTGTGTGTGTGTGTGTGTGTGTGTGTGCGTGGGCGAGTGGCGTGCTGGCTCAGGAATTGCTTATGCCCAGGAGTGTCCACAAGGAATGGTTGCAGAGCCGAGTCGTTGACTGGACACGTCCCCTGACTTTTCCCTTAGGTCTGGGTGCTGCCCCTCTGTGAGAAGTGAAGGTAGGCAGCTTGTGAGCTTGATCCGTGGAGTGAGTAGGACAGGTGTTGGGGTTTATTTCTGACACCCTGGCAGGGACCTTGGAGATCCTGAGAGTCTGACTAGGTGCCGGCCAGTCTCCTCGAATGGCCTCAGAGAGCCTTCCGGGGCCGTGCCATGGCAGCGGATGCCTGCTGGACCCCGAGGACCAACAGAGTTCCTCGTGGGAAGAGCACGGGGACTAGGGGTCCTGGGGGAAACTTCTGATTGGCCCAGGGCCTGTGAGGTGGGGGAGGGGCTTGGCGGCAGGAAGGGGAGGCATGGATACGGACAGTGAAGTCATAATGGTTGCCAGGCCATCCGCAGGACGCTGCTGGGGCCACTGGCCTAGGACCTGGAGGGCAGGTAGCAGCTGGGAAGAAGGATCGTTTCTTCATTGCCTCCTTTCTTGGCCGCAGATCAGGGTCCCGGGCAGCCTGCTGTTTCAGGAGAGCTTGCGGTCGCTCCCAGGGCAAAAGAGGCAGGAGCTCTTCAGGATGTCCAGGGCATCACCAGAACCCAGAGAGCCGGGATCCTTGAGGACACGGGCCTGATCCTAACTCATGACACACAGCCCTGTGGCTCTTGCCCTCTGGCCAGCCAGGTACCTGCTCCTCTCGGGTGGCAAGGCACTGTCAAGACCTAGGCCAGTGTTAGGACCCACGCTGATCACCTCTGTCCAGCTTTCCCCTACATCTGGCAGCAAGTGCCTCACCCCTACTGCTCCGTGTGCGTGCGGCTGCGTGTGTGTGCGTGTCCCTATGTGTGCGTGTGCTGCGCCCAGGACTGCGTGAGTGTGTCGGCCTGTGCGTGTCCGTGCTGTGTGTGTCCCTGTGGCCAGCCGAACAGATGTGTGCCTCTATGCTTGTGTGTGCCTTCCCCATGTATGCGCTTGTCTGAGTGTATGTACTTGTGATTGGTGTAGATGGTCCGGGAAGCGTGACTCATAGGTGCTGGGGGTCTCTGACCAGGTCAGTTTATACTGGAATCTGGGTTCAGACCTGCCACCCGTGTCGCCACAGCCTTGGCGGGATTCAATAGATGACCTAGACACACCTGAGCACCCTGTGAGTAGATAACCTAGACACACCTGAGCACGCTGTGAGCTGTGGCCCTGGGCCTGGGCTGGGGCTGGGGCTGGGGCTGGGGCTGGGACAGAACCCAGCTCCTGGGACCCAGTGTCCCCTGTTTTGTTTGTGGGTCTCTTTACAGTTGTCCTGCCTGGGGTCGGGCCGTTTAGATGGTCTTTATGTTCCCGTGTGCTTGTGGTGGGCGCCAAGGTCCTGGGAGTGGTTGTGACCCAGTACAGTGGTATGAGTAGTCTGTGGGGTTTGCCTAGCCCAGGCCGGTTGCCCACCCTGGCCAGCAGTGGCTTAGCTCCTGCAGAGCCATGTTGGAGAGCAGTGCCTACTGGTTGGCGTTTTTTGCTCCGCAAAGGGCGGAGGGAGCCGAGCTGAGGCTCCTGGAGCCTGGCGTTCCTGGTGCCATACCGCCATCAAGCGGAATTCTTTGCGCGAACCCGCCAGCACTTCCTCTTTGCTCTGCGGGGCGGGACTGTGGGGCCTGCTGGCACCGCCCGGGTACCAAGGAAAGGGGTTCCTGCAGGCTTGGGAGCCTTACCGGGCCTGGGGGAGGCCAGGCTCCAGCCCCTCGGTGCCAAACCATCCCCTTGAGGCGGGACGGGGTCACAGAGCGTGTCCGGGGCCAAACAGGAAACACTGGCGCCCACATCCGGTGGCGGCCATGTCTGGCAGGGCGGAAGGGCACAGGGGCTCTCTAGGTCCCCAGCCTCAGCTTCTGGGGCTCGGGACTGGAACGGATAACCCCGCTCTCCCTCCCTCTCCTCCTACCACAAGGTACACCAAGTGCACAGGCGCACCCACACTCTTCCCAGACCTCTTTCCAGCAGCCCAGCGGCCCGACCTCTCCCTTCCAGGAACCCCCATCCTGCCCGGATATTCTGATCTCTGCCTTTTGCGTTTCGGGATCTCTTCTCTCTTTTCTACCTCCCTCCTGGCTTTTTTCCCATCCGGTCTCCCCCTCCATCTCTCCAGTCTTCCTTTTCTGCCTCTGTCTTTACCTCCCTCCTTCCCTCCCTCCCTCCCTCCCTCCCATCCTTTCCCTCCCTCTTTTCCTCCCTGTCAACCTCTCCACCTCCTTCCTTATCCATCCCTTCTCCAGCTTCTCTCCTCACTTCCCTCCTGTCCTACTGTGTGTCTTTTACTGCTTTCAGCTTATTTTCAGTTATGTCTTTTCATTGTTATTTGCTTATGTAATGCTACCTGGAGACCTTGGGGATCAGGGAGGCTCACATGTCTGTCAGACAAGGATTCTGCGAATAAAACACTAGTCTCCCCAAACCCAGGTCGGTTGGGAGTCACTTGAAAAGTGTTAGGCCTGCCAGGCAATCCTCGGCCTGTGTAGGTAGCGGCCAGGCAGCTGTGAGGGGCACCAGGCCCTGTCTTCCTCGGAGTCTCTTCAGAGTGGAAAACAAGCCCACAAAGCCCTGGCAGGGGCGAGTGGTACCCTGTAGCCTGCCTGCAGGGCCTTGTCCAGGGCAGCAAACCCGCTGCCTGTTAGTAGCTGAACCTGGAGCCTGCTCCTTCCTGCCAGGACTCCTTACTCCAGATCCCCGGAGACCAGCCGGGGCCCGGGCTCCTTCCCAGTGGAGGACCCAAGGCGATCTGATACCACACACTACCTCCCATGTCAAGGCAGTCCCCTGTTCCCAAGTGTCCTGTGAAAACAGATCGAAGCCTTGCCTTGGCACATGACAGGCTTCCTGGCTGTGCACAAAGCTGAAATTGTGTGTGGGTGTGGGTGTGTACGTGCGTGTGTGTGTGTGTGTGTGTGTGTGTGTGTTTTGGGGGGAGCGGTGTCAGAGCCCAGGGACCGGAAGGTAGAATGGGAAACACCAGAAAACATCAACCTAGGACCTGCTGCATAGCCAAGCCAGGGTATGAGAGAGTTGGAGCCAATGGCAGGCCCTGCGGGTATGCAAGGAGCCTGTGGACAGAACAGACAGTGGGACTCTTCATCCTTTAGGAAGCCGCAGGATCCCCAGCAAGGGGCCCTGTGTGTAAAGTGGCATCTGGGGATGGGATCGCCGATAATAGTCATAGATTTGGGCCTCGAGGTGTCAGCATGCTTGATGATTTCTGCCCGAACGATTGCCTGGAGAACAGTTAGAAGGGACCGGGAGGAGAATCGTGGTCTGAGGAGCCTGGTGATGCGGAGAAACCTAGGCAGGCCTGGCCGGTGGGAGCTGAGTTGTCAGGGACACAGGGCGACAGCCTGAGCTGGCCTGGAGAGGTGGACTGTGGTCGCGGGATGTGTGAGCTGCCTCCAGGAGAAATGGTGGTCACAGAGGGTCTCGCCATTGAGGAGGTGGGCCTCCTTCTCGAGACTCAGACCTCAAGGCCCGAAGGGCTTCCTGTTGGGATGGATGGATGGATGACATATTTTCAAAGTCAAAATGTTCTTTCTATGGGAATCCAGACTGGACTCTCTGCCCTGCATAAGTGTATAGTGGATACCATGCGAATGTGTCAGTTTCTGAGTGTGTCTGGCTTTCTAGGCACTCTTGTGATATTGGGCGGGTGTGCTGCTGCGGATTGTGTTCCGGCCTGCCTCTGTGTAGATGTTTATGTGTGTGTGTGTGTGTGTGTGTGTGTGTGTGTGTGTGTGTGTGCGTGGGCGAGTGGCGTGCTGGCTCAGGAATTGCTTATGCCCAGGAGTGTCCACAAGGAATGGTTGCAGAGCCGAGTCGTTGACTGGACACGTCCCCTGACTTTTCCCTTAGGTCTGGGTGCTGCCCCTCTGTGAGAAGTGAAGGTAGGCAGCTTGTGAGCTTGATCCGTGGAGTGAGTAGGACAGGTGTTGGGGTTTATTTCTGACACCCTGGCAGGGACCTTGGAGATCCTGAGAGTCTGACTAGGTGCCGGCCAGTCTCCTCGAATGGCCTCAGAGAGCCTTCCGGGGCCGTGCCATGGCAGCGGATGCCTGCTGGACCCCGAGGACCAACAGAGTTCCTCGTGGGAAGAGCACGGGGACTAGGGGTCCTGGGGGAAACTTCTGATTGGCCCAGGGCCTGTGAGGTGGGGGAGGGGCTTGGCGGCAGGAAGGGGAGGCATGGATACGGACAGTGAAGTCATAATGGTTGCCAGGCCATCCGCAGGACGCTGCTGGGGCCACTGGCCTAGGACCTGGAGGGCAGGTAGCAGCTGGGAAGAAGGATCGTTTCTTCATTGCCTCCTTTCTTGGCCGCAGATCAGGGTCCCGGGCAGCCTGCTGTTTCAGGAGAGCTTGCGGTCGCTCCCAGGGCAAAAGAGGCAGGAGCTCTTCAGGATGTCCAGGGCATCACCAGAACCCAGAGAGCCGGGATCCTTGAGGACACGGGCCTGATCCTAACTCATGACACACAGCCCTGTGGCTCTTGCCCTCTGGCCAGCCAGGTACCTGCTCCTCTCGGGTGGCAAGGCACTGTCAAGACCTAGGCCAGTGTTAGGACCCACGCTGATCACCTCTGTCCAGCTTTCCCCTACATCTGGCAGCAAGTGCCTCACCCCTACTGCTCCGTGTGCGTGCGGCTGCGTGTGTGTGCGTGTCCCTATGTGTGCGTGTGCTGCGCCCAGGACTGCGTGAGTGTGTCGGCCTGTGCGTGTCCGTGCTGTGTGTGTCCCTGTGGCCAGCCGAACAGATGTGTGCCTCTATGCTTGTGTGTGCCTTCCCCATGTATGCGCTTGTCTGAGTGTATGTACTTGTGATTGGTGTAGATGGTCCGGGAAGCGTGACTCATAGGTGCTGGGGGTCTCTGACCAGGTCAGTTTATACTGGAATCTGGGTTCAGACCTGCCACCCGTGTCGCCACAGCCTTGGCGGGATTCAATAGATGACCTAGACACACCTGAGCACCCTGTGAGTAGATAACCTAGACACACCTGAGCACGCTGTGAGCTGTGGCCCTGGGCCTGGGCTGGGGCTGGGGCTGGGGCTGGGACAGAACCCAGCTCCTGGGACCCAGTGTCCCCTGTTTTGTTTGTGGGTCTCTTTACAGTTGTCCTGCCTGGGGTCGGGCCGTTTAGATGGTCTTTATGTTCCCGTGTGCTTGTGGTGGGCGCCAAGGTCCTGGGAGTGGTTGTGACCCAGTACAGTGGTATGAGTAGTCTGTGGGGTTTGCCTAGCCCAGGCCGGTTGCCCACCCTGGCCAGCAGTGGCTTAGCTCCTGCAGAGCCATGTTGGAGAGCAGTGCCTACTGGTTGGCGTTTTTTGCTCCGCAAAGGGCGGAGGGAGCCGAGCTGAGGCTCCTGGAGCCTGGCGTTCCTGGTGCCATACCGCCATCAAGCGGAATTCTTTGCGCGAACCCGCCAGCACTTCCTCTTTGCTCTGCGGGGCGGGACTGTGGGGCCTGCTGGCACCGCCCGGGTACCAAGGAAAGGGGTTCCTGCAGGCTTGGGAGCCTTACCGGGCCTGGGGGAGGCCAGGCTCCAGCCCCTCGGTGCCAAACCATCCCCTTGAGGCGGGACGGGGTCACAGAGCGTGTCCGGGGCCAAACAGGAAACACTGGCGCCCACATCCGGTGGCGGCCATGTCTGGCAGGGCGGAAGGGCACAGGGGCTCTCTAGGTCCCCAGCCTCAGCTTCTGGGGCTCGGGACTGGAACGGATAACCCCGCTCTCCCTCCCTCTCCTCCTACCACAAGGTACACCAAGTGCACAGGCGCACCCACACTCTTCCCAGACCTCTTTCCAGCAGCCCAGCGGCCCGACCTCTCCCTTCCAGGAACCCCCATCCTGCCCGGATATTCTGATCTCTGCCTTTTGCGTTTCGGGATCTCTTCTCTCTTTTCTACCTCCCTCCTGGCTTTTTTCCCATCCGGTCTCCCCCTCCATCTCTCCAGTCTTCCTTTTCTGCCTCTGTCTTTACCTCCCTCCTTCCCTCCCTCCCTCCCTCCCTCCCATCCTTTCCCTCCCTCTTTTCCTCCCTGTCAACCTCTCCACCTCCTTCCTTATCCATCCCTTCTCCAGCTTCTCTCCTCACTTCCCTCCTGTCCTACTGTGTGTCTTTTACTGCTTTCAGCTTATTTTCAGTTATGTCTTTTCATTGTTATTTGCTTATGTAATGCTACCTGGAGACCTTGGGGATCAGGGAGGCTCACATGTCTGTCAGACAAGGATTCTGCGAATAAAACACTAGTCTCCCCAAACCCAGGTCGGTTGGGAGTCACTTGAAAAGTGTTAGGCCTGCCAGGCAATCCTCGGCCTGTGTAGGTAGCGGCCAGGCAGCTGTGAGGGGCACCAGGCCCTGTCTTCCTCGGAGTCTCTTCAGAGTGGAAAACAAGCCCACAAAGCCCTGGCAGGGGCGAGTGGTACCCTGTAGCCTGCCTGCAGGGCCTTGTCCAGGGCAGCAAACCCGCTGCCTGTTAGTAGCTGAACCTGGAGCCTGCTCCTTCCTGCCAGGACTCCTTACTCCAGATCCCCGGAGACCAGCCGGGGCCCGGGCTCCTTCCCAGTGGAGGACCCAAGGCGATCTGATACCACACACTACCTCCCATGTCAAGGCAGTCCCCTGTTCCCAAGTGTCCTGTGAAAACAGATCGAAGCCTTGCCTTGGCACATGACAGGCTTCCTGGCTGTGCACAAAGCTGAAATTGTGTGTGGGTGTGGGTGTGGGTGTGTACGTGCGTGTGTGTGTGTGTGTGTGTGTGTGTGTGTTTTGGGGGGAGCGGTGTCAGAGCCCAGGGACCGGAAGGTAGAATGGGAAACACCAGAAAACATCAACCTAGGACCTGCTGCATAGCCAAGCCAGGGTATGAGAGAGTTGGAGCCAATGGCAGGCCCTGCGGGTATGCAAGGAGCCTGTGGACAGAACAGACAGTGGGACTCTTCATCCTTTAGGAAGCCGCAGGATCCCCAGCAAGGGGCCCTGTGTGTAAAGTGGCATCTGGGGATGGGATCGCCGATAATAGTCATAGATTTGGGCCTCGAGGTGTCAGCATGCTTGATGATTTCTGCCCGAACGATTGCCTGGAGAACAGTTAGAAGGGACCGGGAGGAGAATCGTGGTCTGAGGAGCCTGGTGATGCGGAGAAACCTAGGCAGGCCTGGCCGGTGGGAGCTGAGTTGTCAGGGACACAGGGCGACAGCCTGAGCTGGCCTGGAGAGGTGGACTGTGGTCGCGGGATGTGTGAGCTGCCTCCAGGAGAAATGGTGGTCACAGAGGGTCTCGCCATTGAGGAGGTGGGCCTCCTTCTCGAGACTCAGACCTCAAGGCCCGAAGGGCTTCCTGTTGGGATGGATGGATGGATGACATATTTTCAAAGTCAAAATGTTCTTTCTATGGGAATCCAGACTGGACTCTCTGCCCTGCATAAGTGTATAGTGGATACCATGCGAATGTGTCAGTTTCTGAGTGTGTCTGGCTTTCTAGGCACTCTTGTGATATTGGGCGGGTGTGCTGCTGCGGATTGTGTTCCGGCCTGCCTCTGTGTAGATGTTTATGTGTGTGTGTGTGTGTGTGTGTGTGTGCGTGGGCGAGTGGCGTGCTGGCTCAGGAATTGCTTATGCCCAGGAGTGTCCACAAGGAATGGTTGCAGAGCCGAGTCGTTGACTGGACACGTCCCCTGACTTTTCCCTTAGGTCTGGGTGCTGCCCCTCTGTGAGAAGTGAAGGTAGGCAGCTTGTGAGCTTGATCCGTGGAGTGAGTAGGATAGGTGTTGGGGTTTATTTCTGACACCCTGGCAGGGACCTTGGAGATCCTGAGAGTCTGACTAGGTGCCGGCCAGTCTCCTCGAATGGCCTCAGAGAGCCTTCCGGGGCCGTGCCATGGCAGCGGATGCCTGCTGGACCCCGAGGACCAACAGAGTTCCTCGTGGGAAGAGCACGGGGACTAGGGGTCCTGGGGGAAACTTCTGATTGGCCCAGGGCCTGTGAGGTGGGGGAGGGGCTTGGCGGCAGGAAGGGGAGGCATGGATACGGACAGTGAAGTCATAATGGTTGCCAGGCCATCCGCAGGACGCTGCTGGGGCCACTGGCCTAGGACCTGGAGGGCAGGTAGCAGCTGGGAAGAAGGATCGTTTCTTCATTGCCTCCTTTCTTGGCCGCAGATCAGGGTCCCGGGCAGCCTGCTGTTTCAGGAGAGCTTGCGGTCGCTCCCAGGGCAAAAGAGGCAGGAGCTCTTCAGGATGTCCAGGGCATCACCAGAACCCAGAGAGCCGGGATCCTTGAGGACACGGGCCTGATCCTAACTCATGACACACAGCCCTGTGGCTCTTGCCCTCTGGCCAGCCAGGTACCTGCTCCTCTCGGGTGGCAAGGCACTGTCAAGACCTAGGCCAGTGTTAGGACCCACGCTGATCACCTCTGTCCAGCTTTCCCCTACATCTGGCAGCAAGTGCCTCACCCCTACTGCTCCGTGTGCGTGCGGCTGCGTGTGTGTGCGTGTCCCTATGTGTGCGTGTGCTGCGCCCAGGACTGCGTGAGTGTGTCGGCCTGTGCGTGTCCGTGCTGTGTGTGTCCCTGTGGCCAGCCGAACAGATGTGTGCCTCTATGCTTGTGTGTGCCTTCCCCATGTATGCGCTTGTCTGAGTGTATGTACTTGTGATTGGTGTAGATGGTCCGGGAAGCGTGACTCATAGGTGCTGGGGGTCTCTGACCAGGTCAGTTTATACTGGAATCTGGGTTCAGACCTGCCACCCGTGTCGCCACAGCCTTGGCGGGATTCAATAGATGACCTAGACACACCTGAGCACCCTGTGAGTAGATAACCTAGACACACCTGAGCACGCTGTGAGCTGTGGCCCTGGGCCTGGGCTGGGGCTGGGGCTGGGGCTGGGACAGAACCCAGCTCCTGGGACCCAGTGTCCCCTGTTTTGTTTGTGGGTCTCTTTACAGTTGTCCTGCCTGGGGTCGGGCCGTTTAGATGGTCTTTATGTTCCCGTGTGCTTGTGGTGGGCGCCAAGGTCCTGGGAGTGGTTGTGACCCAGTACAGTGGTATGAGTAGTCTGTGGGGTTTGCCTAGCCCAGGCCGGTTGCCCACCCTGGCCAGCAGTGGCTTAGCTCCTGCAGAGCCATGTTGGAGAGCAGTGCCTACTGGTTGGCGTTTTTTGCTCCGCAAAGGGCGGAGGGAGCCGAGCTGAGGCTCCTGGAGCCTGGCGTTCCTGGTGCCATACCGCCATCAAGCGGAATTCTTTGCGCGAACCCGCCAGCACTTCCTCTTTGCTCTGCGGGGCGGGACTGTGGGGCCTGCTGGCACCGCCCGGGTACCAAGGAAAGGGGTTCCTGCAGGCTTGGGAGCCTTACCGGGCCTGGGGGAGGCCAGGCTCCAGCCCCTCGGTGCCAAACCATCCCCTTGAGGCGGGACGGGGTCACAGAGCGTGTCCGGGGCCAAACAGGAAACACTGGCGCCCACATCCGGTGGCGGCCATGTCTGGCAGGGCGGAAGGGCACAGGGGCTCTCTAGGTCCCCAGCCTCAGCTTCTGGGGCTCGGGACTGGAACGGATAACCCCGCTCTCCCTCCCTCTCCTCCTACCACAAGGTACACCAAGTGCACAGGCGCACCCACACTCTTCCCAGACCTCTTTCCAGCAGCCCAGCGGCCCGACCTCTCCCTTCCAGGAACCCCCATCCTGCCCGGATATTCTGATCTCTGCCTTTTGCGTTTCGGGATCTCTTCTCTCTTTTCTACCTCCCTCCTGGCTTTTTTCCCATCCGGTCTCCCCCTCCATCTCTCCAGTCTTCCTTTTCTGCCTCTGTCTTTACCTCCCTCCTTCCCTCCCTCCCTCCCTCCCTCCCATCCTTTCCCTCCCTCTTTTCCTCCCTGTCAACCTCTCCACCTCCTTCCTTATCCATCCCTTCTCCAGCTTCTCTCCTCACTTCCCTCCTGTCCTACTGTGTGTCTTTTACTGCTTTCAGCTTATTTTCAGTTATGTCTTTTCATTGTTATTTGCTTATGTAATGCTACCTGGAGACCTTGGGGATCAGGGAGGCTCACATGTCTGTCAGACAAGGATTCTGCGAATAAAACACTAGTCTCCCCAAACCCAGGTCGGTTGGGAGTCACTTGAAAAGTGTTAGGCCTGCCAGGCAATCCTCGGCCTGTGTAGGTAGCGGCCAGGCAGCTGTGAGGGGCACCAGGCCCTGTCTTCCTCGGAGTCTCTTCAGAGTGGAAAACAAGCCCACAAAGCCCTGGCAGGGGCGAGTGGTACCCTGTAGCCTGCCTGCAGGGCCTTGTCCAGGGCAGCAAACCCGCTGCCTGTTAGTAGCTGAACCTGGAGCCTGCTCCTTCCTGCCAGGACTCCTTACTCCAGATCCCCGGAGACCAGCCGGGGCCCGGGCTCCTTCCCAGTGGAGGACCCAAGGCGATCTGATACCACACACTACCTCCCATGTCAAGGCAGTCCCCTGTTCCCAAGTGTCCTGTGAAAACAGATCGAAGCCTTGCCTTGGCACATGACAGGCTTCCTGGCTGTGCACAAAGCTGAAATTGTGTGTGGGTGTGGGTGTGGGTGTGTACGTGCGTGTGTGTGTGTGTGTGTGTGTGTGTGTTTTGGGGGGAGCGGTGTCAGAGCCCAGGGACCGGAAGGTAGAATGGGAAACACCAGAAAACATCAACCTAGGACCTGCTGCATAGCCAAGCCAGGGTATGAGAGAGTTGGAGCCAATGGCAGGCCCTGCGGGTATGCAAGGAGCCTGTGGACAGAACAGACAGTGGGACTCTTCATCCTTTAGGAAGCCGCAGGATCCCCAGCAAGGGGCCCTGTGTGTAAAGTGGCATCTGGGGATGGGATCGCCGATAATAGTCATAGATTTGGGCCTCGAGGTGTCAGCATGCTTGATGATTTCTGCCCGAACGATTGCCTGGAGAACAGTTAGAAGGGACCGGGAGGAGAATCGTGGTCTGAGGAGCCTGGTGATGCGGAGAAACCTAGGCAGGCCTGGCCGGTGGGAGCTGAGTTGTCAGGGACACAGGGCGACAGCCTGAGCTGGCCTGGAGAGGTGGACTGTGGTCGCGGGATGTGTGAGCTGCCTCCAGGAGAAATGGTGGTCACAGAGGGTCTCGCCATTGAGGAGGTGGGCCTCCTTCTCGAGACTCAGACCTCAAGGCCCGAAGGGCTTCCTGTTGGGATGGATGGATGGATGACATATTTTCAAAGTCAAAATGTTCTTTCTATGGGAATCCAGACTGGACTCTCTGCCCTGCATAAGTGTATAGTGGATACCATGCGAATGTGTCAGTTTCTGAGTGTGTCTGGCTTTCTAGGCACTCTTGTGATATTGGGCGGGTGTGCTGCTGCGGATTGTGTTCCGGCCTGCCTCTGTGTAGATGTTTATGTGTGTGTGTGTGTGTGTGTGTGTGTGTGTGTGTGTGTGTGTGCGTGGGCGAGTGGCGTGCTGGCTCAGGAATTGCTTATGCCCAGGAGTGTCCACAAGGAATGGTTGCAGAGCCGAGTCGTTGACTGGACACGTCCCCTGACTTTTCCCTTAGGTCTGGGTGCTGCCCCTCTGTGAGAAGTGAAGGTAGGCAGCTTGTGAGCTTGATCCGTGGAGTGAGTAGGACAGGTGTTGGGGTTTATTTCTGACACCCTGGCAGGGACCTTGGAGATCCTGAGAGTCTGACTAGGTGCCGGCCAGTCTCCTCGAATGGCCTCAGAGAGCCTTCCGGGGCCGTGCCATGGCAGCGGATGCCTGCTGGACCCCGAGGACCAACAGAGTTCCTCGTGGGAAGAGCACGGGGACTAGGGGTCCTGGGGGAAACTTCTGATTGGCCCAGGGCCTGTGAGGTGGGGGAGGGGCTTGGCGGCAGGAAGGGGAGGCATGGATACGGACAGTGAAGTCATAATGGTTGCCAGGCCATCCGCAGGACGCTGCTGGGGCCACTGGCCTAGGACCTGGAGGGCAGGTAGCAGCTGGGAAGAAGGATCGTTTCTTCATTGCCTCCTTTCTTGGCCGCAGATCAGGGTCCCGGGCAGCCTGCTGTTTCAGGAGAGCTTGCGGTCGCTCCCAGGGCAAAAGAGGCAGGAGCTCTTCAGGATGTCCAGGGCATCACCAGAACCCAGAGAGCCGGGATCCTTGAGGACACGGGCCTGATCCTAACTCATGACACACAGCCCTGTGGCTCTTGCCCTCTGGCCAGCCAGGTACCTGCTCCTCTCGGGTGGCAAGGCACTGTCAAGACCTAGGCCAGTGTTAGGACCCACGCTGATCACCTCTGTCCAGCTTTCCCCTACATCTGGCAGCAAGTGCCTCACCCCTACTGCTCCGTGTGCGTGCGGCTGCGTGTGTGTGCGTGTCCCTATGTGTGCGTGTGCTGCGCCCAGGACTGCGTGAGTGTGTCGGCCTGTGCGTGTCCGTGCTGTGTGTGTCCCTGTGGCCAGCCGAACAGATGTGTGCCTCTATGCTTGTGTGTGCCTTCCCCATGTATGCGCTTGTCTGAGTGTATGTACTTGTGATTGGTGTAGATGGTCCGGGAAGCGTGACTCATAGGTGCTGGGGGTCTCTGACCAGGTCAGTTTATACTGGAATCTGGGTTCAGACCTGCCACCCGTGTCGCCACAGCCTTGGCGGGATTCAATAGATGACCTAGACACACCTGAGCACCCTGTGAGTAGATAACCTAGACACACCTGAGCATGCTGTGAGCTGTGGCCCTGGGCCTGGGCTGGGGCTGGGGCTGGGGCTGGGACAGAACCCAGCTCCTGGGACCCAGTGTCCCCTGTTTTGTTTGTGGGTCTCTTTACAGTTGTCCTGCCTGGGGTCGGGCCGTTTAGATGGTCTTTATGTTCCCGTGTGCTTGTGGTGGGCGCCAAGGTCCTGGGAGTGGTTGTGACCCAGTACAGTGGTATGAGTAGTCTGTGGGGTTTGCCTAGCCCAGGCCGGTTGCCCACCCTGGCCAGCAGTGGCTTAGCTCCTGCAGAGCCATGTTGGAGAGCAGTGCCTACTGGTTGGCGTTTTTTGCTCCGCAAAGGGCGGAGGGAGCCGAGCTGAGGCTCCTGGAGCCTGGCGTTCCTGGTGCCATACCGCCATCAAGCGGAATTCTTTGCGCGAACCCGCCAGCACTTCCTCTTTGCTCTGCGGGGCGGGACTGTGGGGCCTGCTGGCACCGCCCGGGTACCAAGGAAAGGGGTTCCTGCAGGCTTGGGAGCCTTACCGGGCCTGGGGGAGGCCAGGCTCCAGCCCCTCGGTGCCAAACCATCCCCTTGAGGCGGGACGGGGTCACAGAGCGTGTCCGGGGCCAAACAGGAAACACTGGCGCCCACATCCGGTGGCGGCCATGTCTGGCAGGGCGGAAGGGCACAGGGGCTCTCTAGGTCCCCAGCCTCAGCTTCTGGGGCTCGGGACTGGAACGGATAACCCCGCTCTCCCTCCCTCTCCTCCTACCACAAGGTACACCAAGTGCACAGGCGCACCCACACTCTTCCCAGACCTCTTTCCAGCAGCCCAGCGGCCCGACCTCTCCCTTCCAGGAACCCCCATCCTGCCCGGATATTCTGATCTCTGCCTTTTGCGTTTCGGGATCTCTTCTCTCTTTTCTACCTCCCTCCTGGCTTTTTTCCCATCCGGTCTCCCCCTCCATCTCTCCAGTCTTCCTTTTCTGCCTCTGTCTTTACCTCCCTCCTTCCCTCCCTCCCTCCCTCCCTCCCATCCTTTCCCTCCCTCTTTTCCTCCCTGTCAACCTCTCCACCTCCTTCCTTATCCATCCCTTCTCCAGCTTCTCTCCTCACTTCCCTCCTGTCCTACTGTGTGTCTTTTACTGCTTTCAGCTTATTTTCAGTTATGTCTTTTCATTGTTATTTGCTTATGTAATGCTACCTGGAGACCTTGGGGATCAGGGAGGCTCACATGTCTGTCAGACAAGGATTCTGCGAATAAAACACTAGTCTCCCCAAACCCAGGTCGGTTGGGAGTCACTTGAAAAGTGTTAGGCCTGCCAGGCAATCCTCGGCCTGTGTAGGTAGCGGCCAGGCAGCTGTGAGGGGCACCAGGCCCTGTCTTCCTCGGAGTCTCTTCAGAGTGGAAAACAAGCCCACAAAGCCCTGGCAGGGGCGAGTGGTACCCTGTAGCCTGCCTGCAGGGCCTTGTCCAGGGCAGCAAACCCGCTGCCTGTTAGTAGCTGAACCTGGAGCCTGCTCCTTCCTGCCAGGACTCCTTACTCCAGATCCCCGGAGACCAGCCGGGGCCCGGGCTCCTTCCCAGTGGAGGACCCAAGGCGATCTGATACCACACACTACCTCCCATGTCAAGGCAGTCCCCTGTTCCCAAGTGTCCTGTGAAAACAGATCGAAGCCTTGCCTTGGCACATGACAGGCTTCCTGGCTGTGCACAAAGCTGAAATTGTGTGTGGGTGTGGGTGTGGGTGTGTACGTGCGTGTGTGTGTGTGTGTGTGTGTGTGTGTGTTTTGGGGGGAGCGGTGTCAGAGCCCAGGGACCGGAAGGTAGAATGGGAAACACCAGAAAACATCAACCTAGGACCTGCTGCATAGCCAAGCCAGGGTATGAGAGAGTTGGAGCCAATGGCAGGCCCTGCGGGTATGCAAGGAGCCTGTGGACAGAACAGACAGTGGGACTCTTCATCCTTTAGGAAGCCGCAGGATCCCCAGCAAGGGGCCCTGTGTGTAAAGTGGCATCTGGGGATGGGATCGCCGATAATAGTCATAGATTTGGGCCTCGAGGTGTCAGCATGCTTGATGATTTCTGCCCGAACGATTGCCTGGAGAACAGTTAGAAGGGACCGGGAGGAGAATCGTGGTCTGAGGAGCCTGGTGATGCGGAGAAACCTAGGCAGGCCTGGCCGGTGGGAGCTGAGTTGTCAGGGACACAGGGCGACAGCCTGAGCTGGCCTGGAGAGGTGGACTGTGGTCGCGGGATGTGTGAGCTGCCTCCAGGAGAAATGGTGGTCACAGAGGGTCTCGCCATTGAGGAGGTGGGCCTCCTTCTCGAGACTCAGACCTCAAGGCCCGAAGGGCTTCCTGTTGGGATGGATGGATGGATGACATATTTTCAAAGTCAAAATGTTCTTTCTATGGGAATCCAGACTGGACTCTCTGCCCTGCATAAGTGTATAGTGGATACCATGCGAATGTGTCAGTTTCTGAGTGTGTCTGGCTTTCTAGGCACTCTTGTGATATTGGGCGGGTGTGCTGCTGCGGATTGTGTTCCGGCCTGCCTCTGTGTAGATGTTTATGTGTGTGTGTGTGTGTGTGTGTGTGTGTGTGTGTGTGTGTGTGCGTGGGCGAGTGGCGTGCTGGCTCAGGAATTGCTTATGCCCAGGAGTGTCCACAAGGAATGGTTGCAGAGCCGAGTCGTTGACTGGACACGTCCCCTGACTTTTCCCTTAGGTCTGGGTGCTGCCCCTCTGTGAGAAGTGAAGGTAGGCAGCTTGTGAGCTTGATCCGTGGAGTGAGTAGGACAGGTGTTGGGGTTTATTTCTGACACCCTGGCAGGGACCTTGGAGATCCTGAGAGTCTGACTAGGTGCCGGCCAGTCTCCTCGAATGGCCTCAGAGAGCCTTCCGGGGCCGTGCCATGGCAGCGGATGCCTGCTGGACCCCGAGGACCAACAGAGTTCCTCGTGGGAAGAGCACGGGGACTAGGGGTCCTGGGGGAAACTTCTGATTGGCCCAGGGCCTGTGAGGTGGGGGAGGGGCTTGGCGGCAGGAAGGGGAGGCATGGATACGGACAGTGAAGTCATAATGGTTGCCAGGCCATCCGCAGGACGCTGCTGGGGCCACTGGCCTAGGACCTGGAGGGCAGGTAGCAGCTGGGAAGAAGGATCGTTTCTTCATTGCCTCCTTTCTTGGCCGCAGATCAGGGTCCCGGGCAGCCTGCTGTTTCAGGAGAGCTTGCGGTCGCTCCCAGGGCAAAAGAGGCAGGAGCTCTTCAGGATGTCCAGGGCATCACCAGAACCCAGAGAGCCGGGATCCTTGAGGACACGGGCCTGATCCTAACTCATGACACACAGCCCTGTGGCTCTTGCCCTCTGGCCAGCCAGGTACCTGCTCCTCTCGGGTGGCAAGGCACTGTCAAGACCTAGGCCAGTGTTAGGACCCACGCTGATCACCTCTGTCCAGCTTTCCCCTACATCTGGCAGCAAGTGCCTCACCCCTACTGCTCCGTGTGCGTGCGGCTGCGTGTGTGTGCGTGTCCCTATGTGTGCGTGTGCTGCGCCCAGGACTGCGTGAGTGTGTCGGCCTGTGCGTGTCCGTGCTGTGTGTGTCCCTGTGGCCAGCCGAACAGATGTGTGCCTCTATGCTTGTGTGTGCCTTCCCCATGTATGCGCTTGTCTGAGTGTATGTACTTGTGATTGGTGTAGATGGTCCGGGAAGCGTGACTCATAGGTGCTGGGGGTCTCTGACCAGGTCAGTTTATACTGGAATCTGGGTTCAGACCTGCCACCCGTGTCGCCACAGCCTTGGCGGGATTCAATAGATGACCTAGACACACCTGAGCACCCTGTGAGTAGATAACCTAGACACACCTGAGCATGCTGTGAGCTGTGGCCCTGGGCCTGGGCTGGGGCTGGGGCTGGGGCTGGGACAGAACCCAGCTCCTGGGACCCAGTGTCCCCTGTTTTGTTTGTGGGTCTCTTTACAGTTGTCCTGCCTGGGGTCGGGCCGTTTAGATGGTCTTTATGTTCCCGTGTGCTTGTGGTGGGCGCCAAGGTCCTGGGAGTGGTTGTGACCCAGTACAGTGGTATGAGTAGTCTGTGGGGTTTGCCTAGCCCAGGCCGGTTGCCCACCCTGGCCAGCAGTGGCTTAGCTCCTGCAGAGCCATGTTGGAGAGCAGTGCCTACTGGTTGGCGTTTTTTGCTCCGCAAAGGGCGGAGGGAGCCGAGCTGAGGCTCCTGGAGCCTGGCGTTCCTGGTGCCATACCGCCATCAAGCGGAATTCTTTGCGCGAACCCGCCAGCACTTCCTCTTTGCTCTGCGGGGCGGGACTGTGGGGCCTGCTGGCACCGCCCGGGTACCAAGGAAAGGGGTTCCTGCAGGCTTGGGAGCCTTACCGGGCCTGGGGGAGGCCAGGCTCCAGCCCCTCGGTGCCAAACCATCCCCTTGAGGCGGGACGGGGTCACAGAGCGTGTCCGGGGCCAAACAGGAAACACTGGCGCCCACATCCGGTGGCGGCCATGTCTGGCAGGGCGGAAGGGCACAGGGGCTCTCTAGGTCCCCAGCCTCAGCTTCTGGGGCTCGGGACTGGAACGGATAACCCCGCTCTCCCTCCCTCTCCTCCTACCACAAGGTACACCAAGTGCACAGGCGCACCCACACTCTTCCCAGACCTCTTTCCAGCAGCCCAGCGGCCCGACCTCTCCCTTCCAGGAACCCCCATCCTGCCCGGATATTCTGATCTCTGCCTTTTGCGTTTCGGGATCTCTTCTCTCTTTTCTACCTCCCTCCTGGCTTTTTTCCCATCCGGTCTCCCCCTCCATCTCTCCAGTCTTCCTTTTCTGCCTCTGTCTTTACCTCCCTCCTTCCCTCCCTCCCTCCCTCCCTCCCATCCTTTCCCTCCCTCTTTTCCTCCCTGTCAACCTCTCCACCTCCTTCCTTATCCATCCCTTCTCCAGCTTCTCTCCTCACTTCCCTCCTGTCCTACTGTGTGTCTTTTACTGCTTTCAGCTTATTTTCAGTTATGTCTTTTCATTGTTATTTGCTTATGTAATGCTACCTGGAGACCTTGGGGATCAGGGAGGCTCACATGTCTGTCAGACAAGGATTCTGCGAATAAAACACTAGTCTCCCCAAACCCAGGTCGGTTGGGAGTCACTTGAAAAGTGTTAGGCCTGCCAGGCAATCCTCGGCCTGTGTAGGTAGCGGCCAGGCAGCTGTGAGGGGCACCAGGCCCTGTCTTCCTCGGAGTCTCTTCAGAGTGGAAAACAAGCCCACAAAGCCCTGGCAGGGGCGAGTGGTACCCTGTAGCCTGCCTGCAGGGCCTTGTCCAGGGCAGCAAACCCGCTGCCTGTTAGTAGCTGAACCTGGAGCCTGCTCCTTCCTGCCAGGACTCCTTACTCCAGATCCCCGGAGACCAGCCGGGGCCCGGGCTCCTTCCCAGTGGAGGACCCAAGGCGATCTGATACCACACACTACCTCCCATGTCAAGGCAGTCCCCTGTTCCCAAGTGTCCTGTGAAAACAGATCGAAGCCTTGCCTTGGCACATGACAGGCTTCCTGGCTGTGCACAAAGCTGAAATTGTGTGTGGGTGTGGGTGTGGGTGTGTACGTGCGTGTGTGTGTGTGTGTGTGTGTGTGTGTGTTTTGGGGGGAGCGGTGTCAGAGCCCAGGGACCGGAAGGTAGAATGGGAAACACCAGAAAACATCAACCTAGGACCTGCTGCATAGCCAAGCCAGGGTATGAGAGAGTTGGAGCCAATGGCAGGCCCTGCGGGTATGCAAGGAGCCTGTGGACAGAACAGACAGTGGGACTCTTCATCCTTTAGGAAGCCGCAGGATCCCCAGCAAGGGGCCCTGTGTGTAAAGTGGCATCTGGGGATGGGATCGCCGATAATAGTCATAGATTTGGGCCTCGAGGTGTCAGCATGCTTGATGATTTCTGCCCGAACGATTGCCTGGAGAACAGTTAGAAGGGACCGGGAGGAGAATCGTGGTCTGAGGAGCCTGGTGATGCGGAGAAACCTAGGCAGGCCTGGCCGGTGGGAGCTGAGTTGTCAGGGACACAGGGCGACAGCCTGAGCTGGCCTGGAGAGGTGGACTGTGGTCGCGGGATGTGTGAGCTGCCTCCAGGAGAAATGGTGGTCACAGAGGGTCTCGCCATTGAGGAGGTGGGCCTCCTTCTCGAGACTCAGACCTCAAGGCCCGAAGGGCTTCCTGTTGGGATGGATGGATGGATGACATATTTTCAAAGTCAAAATGTTCTTTCTATGGGAATCCAGACTGGACTCTCTGCCCTGCATAAGTGTATAGTGGATACCATGCGAATGTGTCAGTTTCTGAGTGTGTCTGGCTTTCTAGGCACTCTTGTGATATTGGGCGGGTGTGCTGCTGCGGATTGTGTTCCGGCCTGCCTCTGTGTAGGTGTTTATGTGTGTGTGTGTGTGTGTGTGTGTGTGTGTGTGTGTGTGTGTGCGTGGGCGAGTGGCGTGCTGGCTCAGGAATTGCTTATGCCCAGGAGTGTCCACAAGGAATGGTTGCAGAGCCGAGTCGTTGACTGGACACGTCCCCTGACTTTTCCCTTAGGTCTGGGTGCTGCCCCTCTGTGAGAAGTGAAGGTAGGCAGCTTGTGAGCTTGATCCGTGGAGTGAGTAGGACAGGTGTTGGGGTTTATTTCTGACACCCTGGCAGGGACCTTGGAGATCCTGAGAGTCTGACTAGGTGCCGGCCAGTCTCCTCGAATGGCCTCAGAGAGCCTTCCGGGGCCGTGCCATGGCAGCGGATGCCTGCTGGACCCCGAGGACCAACAGAGTTCCTCGTGGGAAGAGCACGGGGACTAGGGGTCCTGGGGGAAACTTCTGATTGGCCCAGGGCCTGTGAGGTGGGGGAGGGGCTTGGCGGCAGGAAGGGGAGGCATGGATACGGACAGTGAAGTCATAATGGTTGCCAGGCCATCCGCAGGACGCTGCTGGGGCCACTGGCCTAGGACCTGGAGGGCAGGTAGCAGCTGGGAAGAAGGATCGTTTCTTCATTGCCTCCTTTCTTGGCCGCAGATCAGGGTCCCGGGCAGCCTGCTGTTTCAGGAGAGCTTGCGGTCGCTCCCAGGGCAAAAGAGGCAGGAGCTCTTCAGGATGTCCAGGGCATCACCAGAACCCAGAGAGCCGGGATCCTTGAGGACACGGGCCTGATCCTAACTCATGACACACAGCCCTGTGGCTCTTGCCCTCTGGCCAGCCAGGTACCTGCTCCTCTCGGGTGGCAAGGCACTGTCAAGACCTAGGCCAGTGTTAGGACCCACGCTGATCACCTCTGTCCAGCTTTCCCCTACATCTGGCAGCAAGTGCCTCACCCCTACTGCTCCGTGTGCGTGCGGCTGCGTGTGTGTGCGTGTCCCTATGTGTGCGTGTGCTGCGCCCAGGACTGCGTGAGTGTGTCGGCCTGTGCGTGTCCGTGCTGTGTGTGTCCCTGTGGCCAGCCGAACAGATGTGTGCCTCTATGCTTGTGTGTGCCTTCCCCATGTATGCGCTTGTCTGAGTGTATGTACTTGTGATTGGTGTAGATGGTCCGGGAAGCGTGACTCATAGGTGCTGGGGGTCTCTGACCAGGTCAGTTTATACTGGAATCTGGGTTCAGACCTGCCACCCGTGTCGCCACAGCCTTGGCGGGATTCAATAGATGACCTAGACACACCTGAGCACCCTGTGAGTAGATAACCTAGACACACCTGAGCACGCTGTGAGCTGTGGCCCTGGGCCTGGGCTGGGGCTGGGGCTGGGGCTGGGGCTGGGACAGAACCCAGCTCCTGGGACCCAGTGTCCCCTGTTTTGTTTGTGGGTCTCTTTACAGTTGTCCTGCCTGGGGTCGGGCCGTTGAGATGGTCTTTATGTTCCCGTGTGCTTGTGGTGGGCGCCAAGGTCCTGGGAGTGGTTGTGACCCAGTACAGTGGTATGAGTAGTCTGTGGGGTTTGCCTAGCCCAGGCCGGTTGCCCACCCTGGCCAGCAGTGGCTTAGCTCCTGCAGAGCCATGTTGGAGAGCAGTGCCTACTGGTTGGCGTTTTTTGCTCCGCAAAGGGCGGAGGGAGCCGAGCTGAGGCTCCTGGAGCCTGGCGTTCCTGGTGCCATACCGCCATCAAGCGGAATTCTTTGCGCGAACCCGCCAGCACTTCCTCTTTGCTCTGCGGGGCGGGACTGTGGGGCCTGCTGGCACCGCCCGGGTACCAAGGAAAGGGGTTCCTGCAGGCTTGGGAGCCTTACCGGGCCTGGGGGAGGCCAGGCTCCAGCCCCTCGGTGCCAAACCATCCCCTTGAGGCGGGACGGGGTCACAGAGCGTGTCCGGGGCCAAACAGGAAACACTGGCGCCCACATCCGGTGGCGGCCATGTCTGGCAGGGCGGAAGGGCACAGGGGCTCTCTAGGTCCCCAGCCTCAGCTTCTGGGGCTCGGGACTGGAACGGATAACCCCGCTCTCCCTCCCTCTCCTCCTACCACAAGGTACACCAAGTGCACAGGCGCACCCACACTCTTCCCAGACCTCTTTCCAGCAGCCCAGCGGCCCGACCTCTCCCTTCCAGGAACCCCCATCCTGCCCGGATATTCTGATCTCTGCCTTTTGCGTTTCGGGATCTCTTCTCTCTTTTCTACCTCCCTCCTGGCTTTTTTCCCATCCGGTCTCCCCCTCCATCTCTCCAGTCTTCCTTTTCTGCCTCTGTCTTTACCTCCCTCCTTCCCTCCCTCCCTCCCTCCCTCCCATCCTTTCCCTCCCTCTTTTCCTCCCTGTCAACCTCTCCACCTCCTTCCTTATCCATCCCTTCTCCAGCTTCTCTCCTCACTTCCCTCCTGTCCTACTGTGTGTCTTTTACTGCTTTCAGCTTATTTTCAGTTATGTCTTTTCATTGTTATTTGCTTATGTAATGCTACCTGGAGACCTTGGGGATCAGGGAGGCTCACATGTCTGTCAGACAAGGATTCTGCGAATAAAACACTAGTCTCCCCAAACCCAGGTCGGTTGGGAGTCACTTGAAAAGTGTTAGGCCTGCCAGGCAATCCTCGGCCTGTGTAGGTAGCGGCCAGGCAGCTGTGAGGGGCACCAGGCCCTGTCTTCCTCGGAGTCTCTTCAGAGTGGAAAACAAGCCCACAAAGCCCTGGCAGGGGCGAGTGGTACCCTGTAGCCTGCCTGCAGGGCCTTGTCCAGGGCAGCAAACCCGCTGCCTGTTAGTAGCTGAACCTGGAGCCTGCTCCTTCCTGCCAGGACTCCTTACTCCAGATCCCCGGAGACCAGCCGGGGCCCGGGCTCCTTCCCAGTGGAGGACCCAAGGCGATCTGATACCACACACTACCTCCCATGTCAAGGCAGTCCCCTGTTCCCAAGTGTCCTGTGAAAACAGATCGAAGCCTTGCCTTGGCACATGACAGGCTTCCTGGCTGTGCACAAAGCTGAAATTGTGTGTGGGTGTGGGTGTGGGTGTGTACGTGCGTGTGTGTGTGTGTGTGTGTGTGTGTGTGTTTTGGGGGGAGCGGTGTCAGAGCCCAGGGACCGGAAGGTAGAATGGGAAACACCAGAAAACATCAACCTAGGACCTGCTGCATAGCCAAGCCAGGGTATGAGAGAGTTGGAGCCAATGGCAGGCCCTGCGGGTATGCAAGGAGCCTGTGGACAGAACAGACAGTGGGACTCTTCATCCTTTAGGAAGCCGCAGGATCCCCAGCAAGGGGCCCTGTGTGTAAAGTGGCATCTGGGGATGGGATCGCCGATAATAGTCATAGATTTGGGCCTCGAGGTGTCAGCATGCTTGATGATTTCTGCCCGAACGATTGCCTGGAGAACAGTTAGAAGGGACCGGGAGGAGAATCGTGGTCTGAGGAGCCTGGTGATGCGGAGAAACCTAGGCAGGCCTGGCCGGTGGGAGCTGAGTTGTCAGGGACACAGGGCGACAGCCTGAGCTGGCCTGGAGAGGTGGACTGTGGTCGCGGGATGTGTGAGCTGCCTCCAGGAGAAATGGTGGTCACAGAGGGTCTCGCCATTGAGGAGGTGGGCCTCCTTCTCGAGACTCAGACCTCAAGGCCCGAAGGGCTTCCTGTTGGGATGGATGGATGGATGACATATTTTCAAAGTCAAAATGTTCTTTCTATGGGAATCCAGACTGGACTCTCTGCCCTGCATAAGTGTATAGTGGATACCATGCGAATGTGTCAGTTTCTGAGTGTGTCTGGCTTTCTAGGCACTCTTGTGATATTGGGCGGGTGTGCTGCTGCGGATTGTGTTCCGGCCTGCCTCTGTGTAGATGTTTATGTGTGTGTGTGTGTGTGTGTGTGTGTGTGTGTGTGTGTGTGTGCGTGGGCGAGTGGCGTGCTGGCTCAGGAATTGCTTATGCCCAGGAGTGTCCACAAGGAATGGTTGCAGAGCCGAGTCGTTGACTGGACACGTCCCCTGACTTTTCCCTTAGGTCTGGGTGCTGCCCCTCTGTGAGAAGTGAAGGTAGGCAGCTTGTGAGCTTGATCCGTGGAGTGAGTAGGACAGGTGTTGGGGTTTATTTCTGACACCCTGGCAGGGACCTTGGAGATCCTGAGAGTCTGACTAGGTGCCGGCCAGTCTCCTCGAATGGCCTCAGAGAGCCTTCCGGGGCCGTGCCATGGCAGCGGATGCCTGCTGGACCCCGAGGACCAACAGAGTTCCTCGTGGGAAGAGCACGGGGACTAGGGGTCCTGGGGGAAACTTCTGATTGGCCCAGGGCCTGTGAGGTGGGGGAGGGGCTTGGCGGCAGGAAGGGGAGGCATGGATACGGACAGTGAAGTCATAATGGTTGCCAGGCCATCCGCAGGACGCTGCTGGGGCCACTGGCCTAGGACCTGGAGGGCAGGTAGCAGCTGGGAAGAAGGATCGTTTCTTCATTGCCTCCTTTCTTGGCCGCAGATCAGGGTCCCGGGCAGCCTGCTGTTTCAGGAGAGCTTGCGGTCGCTCCCAGGGCAAAAGAGGCAGGAGCTCTTCAGGATGTCCAGGGCATCACCAGAACCCAGAGAGCCGGGATCCTTGAGGACACGGGCCTGATCCTAACTCATGACACACAGCCCTGTGGCTCTTGCCCTCTGGCCAGCCAGGTACCTGCTCCTCTCGGGTGGCAAGGCACTGTCAAGACCTAGGCCAGTGTTAGGACCCACGCTGATCACCTCTGTCCAGCTTTCCCCTACATCTGGCAGCAAGTGCCTCACCCCTACTGCTCCGTGTGCGTGCGGCTGCGTGTGTGTGCGTGTCCCTATGTGTGCGTGTGCTGCGCCCAGGACTGCGTGAGTGTGTCGGCCTGTGCGTGTCCGTGCTGTGTGTGTCCCTGTGGCCAGCCGAACAGATGTGTGCCTCTATGCTTGTGTGTGCCTTCCCCATGTATGCGCTTGTCTGAGTGTATGTACTTGTGATTGGTGTAGATGGTCCGGGAAGCGTGACTCATAGGTGCTGGGGGTCTCTGACCAGGTCAGTTTATACTGGAATCTGGGTTCAGACCTGCCACCCGTGTCGCCACAGCCTTGGCGGGATTCAATAGATGACCTAGACACACCTGAGCACCCTGTGAGTAGATAACCTAGACACACCTGAGCACGCTGTGAGCTGTGGCCCTGGGCCTGGGCTGGGGCTGGGGCTGGGGCTGGGACAGAACCCAGCTCCTGGGACCCAGTGTCCCCTGTTTTGTTTGTGGGTCTCTTTACAGTTGTCCTGCCTGGGGTCGGGCCGTTGAGATGGTCTTTATGTTCCCGTGTGCTTGTGGTGGGCGCCAAGGTCCTGGGAGTGGTTGTGACCCAGTACAGTGGTATGAGTAGTCTGTGGGGTTTGCCTAGCCCAGGCCGGTTGCCCACCCTGGCCAGCAGTGGCTTAGCTCCTGCAGAGCCATGTTGGAGAGCAGTGCCTACTGGTTGGCGTTTTTTGCACCGCAAAGGGCGGAGGGAGCCGAGCTGAGGCTCCTGGAGCCTGGCGCTCCTGGTGCCATACCGCCATCAAGCGGAATTCTTTGCGCGAACCCGCCAGCACTTCCTCTTTGCTCTGCGGGGCGGGACTGTGGGGCCTGCTGGCACCGCCCGGGTACCAAGGAAAGGGGTTCCTGCAGGCTTGGGAGCCTTACCGGGCCTGGGGGAGGCCAGGCTCCAGCCCCTCGGTGCCAAACCATCCCCTTGAGGCGGGACGGGGTCACAGAGCGTGTCCGGGGCCAAACAGGAAACACTGGCGCCCACATCCGGTGGCGGCCATGTCTGGCAGGGCGGAAGGGCACAGGGGCTCTCTAGGTCCCCAGCCTCAGCTTCTGGGGCTCGGGACTGGAACGGATAACCCCGCTCTCCCTCCCTCTCCTCCTACCACAAGGTACACCAAGTGCACAGGAGCACCCACACTCTTCCCAGACCTCTTTCCAGCAGCCCAGCGGCCCGACCTCTCCCTTCCAGGAACCCCCATCCTGCCCGGATATTCTGATCTCTGCCTTTTGCGTTTCGGGATCTCTTCTCTCTTTTCTACCTCCCTCCTGGCTTTTTTCCCATCCGGTCTCCCCCTCCATCTCTCCAGTCTTCCTTTTCTGCCTCTGTCTTTACCTCCCTCCTTCCCTCCCTCCCTCCCTCCCTCCCATCCTTTCCCTCCCTCTTTTCCTCCCTGTCAACCTCTCCACCTCCTTCCTTATCCATCCCTTCTCCAGCTTCTCTCCTCACTTCCCTCCTGTCCTACTGTGTGTCTTTTACTGCTTTCAGCTTATTTTCAGTTATGTCTTTTCATTGTTATTTGCTTATGTAATGCTACCTGGAGACCTTGGGGATCAGGGAGGCTCACATGTCTGTCAGACAAGGATTCTGCGAATAAAACGCTAGTCTCCCCAAACCCAGGTCGGTTGGGAGTCACTTGAAAAGTGTTAGGCCTGCCAGGCAATCCTCGGCCTGTGTAGGTAGCGGCCAGGCAGCTGTGAGGGGCACCAGGCCCTGTCTTCCTCGGAGTCTCTTCAGAGTGGAAAACAAGCCCACAAAGCCCTGGCAGGGGCGAGTGGTACCCTGTAGCCTGCCTGCAGGGCCTTGTCCAGGGCAGCAAACCCGCTGCCTGTTAGTAGCTGAACCTGGAGCCTGCTCCTTCCTGCCAGGACTCCTTACTCCAGATCCCCGGAGACCAGCCGGGGCCCGGGCTCCTTCCCAGTGGAGGACCCAAGGCGATCTGATACCACACACTACCTCCCATGTCAAGGCAGTCCCCTGTTCCCAAGTGTCCTGTGAAAACAGATCGAAGCCTTGCCTTGGCACATGACAGGCTTCCTGGCTGTGCACAAAGCTGAAATTGTGTGTGGGTGTGGGTGTGTACGTGCGTGTGTGTGTGTGTGTGTGTGTGTGTGTGTGTGTTTTGGGGGGAGCGGTGTCAGAGCCCAGGGACCGGAAGGTAGAATGGGAAACACCAGAAAACATCAACCTAGGACCTGCTGCATAGCCAAGCCAGGGTATGAGGGAGTTGGAGCCAATGGCAGGCCCTGCGGGTATGCAAGGAGCCTGTGGACAGAACAGACAGTGGGACTCTTCATCCTTTAGGAAGCCGCAGGATCCCCAGCAAGGGGCCCTGTGTGTAAAGTGGCATCTGGGGATGGGATCGCCGATAATAGTCATAGATTTGGGCCTCGAGGTGTCAGCATGCTTGATGATTTCTGCCCGAACGATTGCCTGGAGAACAGTTAGAAGGGACCGGGAGGAGAATCGTGGTCTGAGGAGCCTGGTGATGCGGAGAAACCTAGGCAGGCCTGGCCGGTGGGAGCTGAGTTGTCAGGGACACAGGACGACAGCCTGAGCTGGCCTGGAGAGGTGGACTGTGGTCGCGGGATGTGTGAGCTGCCTCCAGGAGAAATGGTGGTCACAGAGGGTCTCGCCATTGAGGAGGTGGGCCTCCTTCTCGAGACTCAGACCTCAAGGCCCGAAGGGCTTCCTGTTGGGATGGATGGATGGATGACATATTTTCAAAGTCAAAATGTTCTTTCTATGGGAATCCAGACTGGACTCTCTGCCCTGCATAAGTGTATAGTGGATACCATGCGAATGTGTCAGTTTCTGAGTGTGTCTGGCTTTCTAGGCACTCTTGTGATATTGGGCGGGTGTGCTGCTGCGGATTGTGTTCCGGCCTGCCTCTGTGTAGATGTTTATGTGTGTGTGTGTGTGTGTGTGTGTGTGTGTGTGTGCGTGGGCGAGTGGCGTGCTGGCTCAGGAATTGCTTATGCCCAGGAGTGTCCACAAGGAATGGTTGCAGAGCCGAGTCGTTGACAGGACACGTCCCCTGACTTTTCCCTTAGGTCTGGGTGCTGCCCCTCTGTGAGAAGTGAAGGTAGGCAGCTTGTGAGCTTGATCCGTGGAGTGAGTAGGACAGGTGTTGGGGTTTATTTCTGACACCCTGGCAGGGACCTTGGAGATCCTGAGAGTCTGACTAGGTGCCGGCCAGTCTCCTCGAATGGCCTCAGAGAGCCTTCCGGGGCCGTGCCATGGCAGCGGATGCCTGCTGGACCCCGAGGACCAACAGAGTTCCTCGTGGGAAGAGCACGGGGACTAGGGGTCCTGGGGGAAACTTCTGATTGGCCCAGGGCCTGTGAGGTGGGGGAGGGGCTTGGCGGCAGGAAGGGGAGGCATGGATACGGACAGTGAAGTCATAATGGTTGCCAGGCCATCCGCAGGACGCTGCTGGGGCCACTGGCCTAGGACCTGGAGGGCAGGTAGCAGCTGGGAAGAAGGATCGTTTCTTCATTGCCTCCTTTCTTGGCCGCAGATCAGGGTCCCGGGCAGCCTGCTGTTTCAGGAGAGCTTGCGGTCGCTCCCAGGGCAAAAGAGGCAGGAGCTCTTCAGGATGTCCAGGGCATCACCAGAACCCAGAGAGCCGGGATCCTTGAGGACACGGGCCTGATCCTAACTCATGACACACAGCCCTGTGGCTCTTGCCCTCTGGCCAGCCAGGTACCTGCTCCTCTCGGGTGGCAAGGCACTGTCAAGACCTAGGCCAGTGTTAGGACCCACGCTGATCACCTCTGTCCAGCTTTCCCCTACATCTGGCAGCAAGTGCCTCACCCCTACTGCTCCGTGTGCGTGCGGCTGCGTGTGTGTGCGTGTCCCTATGTGTGCGTGTGCTGCGCCCAGGACTGCGTGAGTGTGTCGGCCTGTGCGTGTCCGTGCTGTGTGTGTCCCTGTGGCCAGCCGAACAGATGTGTGCCTCTATGCTTGTGTGTGCCTTCCCCATGTATGCGCTTGTCTGAGTGTATGTACTTGTGATTGGTGTAGATGGTCCGGGAAGCGTGACTCATAGGTGCTGGGGGTCTCTGACCAGGTCAGTTTATACTGGAATCTGGGTTCAGACCTGCCACCCGTGTCGCCACAGCCTTGGCGGGATTCAATAGATGACCTAGACACACCTGAGCACCCTGTGAGTAGATAACCTAGACACACGTGAGCACGCTGTGAGCTGTGGCCCTGGGCCTGGGCTGGGGCTGGGGCTGGGGCTGGGACAGAACCCAGCTCCTGGGACCCAGTGTCCCCTGTTTTGTTTGTGGGTCTCTTTACAGTTGTCCTGCCTGGGGTCGGGCCGTTTAGATGGTCTTTATGTTCCCGTGTGCTTGTGGTGGGCGCCAAGGTCCTGGGAGTGGTTGTGACCCAGTACAGTGGTATGAGTAGTCTGTGGGGTTTGCCTAGCCCAGGCCGGTTGCCCACCCTGGCCAGCAGTGGCTTAGCTCCTGCAGAGCCATGTTGGAGAGCAGTGCCTACTGGTTGGCGTTTTTTGCTCCGCAAAGGGCGGAGGGAGCCGAGCTGAGGCTCCTGGAGCCTGGCGTTCCTGGTGCCATACCGCCATCAAGCGGAATTCTTTGCGCGAACCCGCCAGCACTTCCTCTTTGCTCTGCGGGGCGGGACTGTGGGGCCTGCTGGCACCGCCCGGGTACCAAGGAAAGGGGTTCCTGCAGGCTTGGGAGCCTTACCGGGCCTGGGGGAGGCCAGGCTCCAGCCCCTCGGTGCCAAACCATCCCCTTGAGGCGGGACGGGGTCACAGAGCGTGTCCGGGGCCAAACAGGAAACACTGGCGCCCACATCCGGTGGCGGCCATGTCTGGCAGGGCGGAAGGGTACAGGGGCTCTCTAGGTCCCCAGCCTCAGCTTCTGGGGCTCGGGACTGGAACGGATAACCCCGCTCTCCCTCCCTCTCCTCCTACCACAAGGTACACCAAGTGCACAGGCGCACCCACACTCTTCCCAGACCTCTTTCCAGCAGCCCAGCGGCCCGACCTCTCCCTTCCAGGAACCCCCATCCTGCCCGGATATTCTGATCTCTGCCTTTTGCGTTTCGGGATCTCTTCTCTCTTTTCTACCTCCCTCCTGGCTTTTTTCCCATCCGGTCTCCCCCTCCATCTCTCCAGTCTTCCTTTTCTGCCTCTGTCTTTACCTCCCTCCTTCCCTCCCTCCCTCCCTCCCTCCCATCCTTTCCCTCCCTCTTTTCCTCCCTGTCAACCTCTCCACCTCCTTCCTTATCCATCCCTTCTCCAGCTTCTCTCCTCACTTCCCTCCTGTCCTACTGTGTGTCTTTTACTGCTTTCAGCTTATTTTCAGTTATGTCTTTTCATTGTTATTTGCTTATGTAATGCTACCTGGAGACCTTGGGGATCAGGGAGGCTCACATGTCTGTCAGACAATGATTCTGCGAATAAAACACTAGTCTCCCCAAACCCAGGTCGGTTGGGAGTCACTTGAAAAGTGTTAGGCCTGCCAGGCAATCCTCGGCCTGTGTAGGTAGCGGCCAGGCAGCTGTGAGGGGCACCAGGCCCTGTCTTCCTCGGAGTCTCTTCAGAGTGGAAAACAAGCCCACAAAGCCCTGGCAGGGGCGAGTGGTACCCTGTAGCCTGCCTGCAGGGCCTTGTCCAGGGCAGCAAACCCGCTGCCTGTTAGTAGCTGAACCTGGAGCCTGCTCCTTCCTGCCAGGACTCCTTACTCCAGATCCCCGGAGACCAGCCGGGGCCCGGGCTCCTTCCCAGTGGAGGACCCAAGGCGATCTGATACCACACACTACCTCCCATGTCAAGGCAGTCCCCTGTTCCCAAGTGTCCTGTGAAAACAGATCGAAGCCTTGCCTTGGCACATGACAGGCTTCCTGGCTGTGCACAAAGCTGAAATTGTGTGTGGGTGTGGGTGTGTATGTGCGTGTGTGTGTGTGTGTGTGTTTTGGGGGGAGCGGTGTCAGAGCCCAGGGACCGGAAGGTAGAATGGGAAACACCAGAAAACATCAACCTAGGACCTCCTGCATAGCCAAGCCAGGGTATGAGAGAGTTGGAGCCAATGGCAGGCCCTGCGGGTATGCAAGGAGCCTGTGGACAGAACAGACAGTGGGACTCTTCATCCTTTAGGAAGCCGCAGGATCCCCAGCAAGGGGCCCTGTGTGTAAAGTGGCATCTGGGGATGGGATCGCCGATAATAGTCATAGATTTGGGCCTCGAGGTGTCAGCATGCTTGATGATTTCTGCCCGAACGATTGCCTGGAGAACAGTTAGAAGGGACCGGGAGGAGAATCGTGGTCTGAGGAGCCTGGTGATGCGGAGAAACCTAGGCAGGCCTGGCCGGTGGGAGCTGAGTTGTCAGGGACACAGGGCGACAGCCTGAGCTGGCCTGGAGAGGTGGACTGTGGTCGCGGGATGTGTGAGCTGCCTCCAGGAGAAATGGTGGTCACAGAGGGTCTCGCCATTGAGGAGGTGGGCCTCCTTCTCGAGACTCAGACCTCAAGGCCCGAAGGGCTTCCTGTTGGGATGGATGGATGACATATTTTCAAAGTCAAAATGTTCTTTCTATGGGAATCCAGACTGGACTCTCTGCCCTGCATAAGTGTATAGTGGATACCATGCGAATGTGTCAGTTTCTGAGTGTGTCTGGCTTTCTAGGCACTCTTGTGATATTGGGCGGGTGTGCTGCTGCGGATTGTGTTCCGGCCTGCCTCTGTGTAGATGTTTATGTGTGTGTGTGTGTGTGTGTGTGTGTGTGTGTGTGTGTGTGTGTGCGTGGGCGAGTGGCGTGCTGGCTCAGGAATTGCTTATGCCCAGGAGTGTCCACAAGGAATGGTTGCAGAGCCGAGTCGTTGACTGGACACGTCCCCTGACTTTTCCCTTAGGTCTGGGTGCTGCCCCTCTGTGAGAAGTGAAGGTAGGCAGCTTGTGAGCTTGATCCGTGGAGTGAGTAGGACAGGTGTTGGGGTTTATTTCTGACACCCTGGCAGGGACCTTGGAGATCCTGAGAGTCTGACTAGGTGCCGGCCAGTCTCCTCGAATGGCCTCAGAGAGCCTTCCGGGGCCGTGCCATGGCAGCGGATGCCTGCTGGACCCCGAGGACCAACAGAGTTCCTCGTGGGAAGAGCACGGGGACTAGGGGTCCTGGGGGAAACTTCTGATTGGCCCAGGGCCTGTGAGGTGGGGGAGGGGCTTGGCGGCAGGAAGGGGAGGCATGGATACGGACAGTGAAGTCATAATGGTTGCCAGGCCATCCGCAGGACGCTGCTGGGGCCACTGGCCTAGGACCTGGAGGGCAGGTAGCAGCTGGGAAGAAGGATCGTTTCTTCATTGCCTCCTTTCTTGGCCGCAGATCAGGGTCCCGGGCAGCCTGCTGTTTCAGGAGAGCTTGCGGTCGCTCCCAGGGCAAAAGAGGCAGGAGCTCTTCAGGATGTCCAGGGCATCACCAGAACCCAGAGAGCCGGGATCCTTGAGGACACGGGCCTGATCCTAACTCATGACACACAGCCCTGTGGCTCTTGCCCTCTGGCCAGCCAGGTACCTGCTCCTCTCGGGTGGCAAGGCACTGTCAAGACCTAGGCCAGTGTTAGGACCCACGCTGATCACCTCTGTCCAGCTTTCCCCTACATCTGGCAGCAAGTGCCTCACCCCTACTGCTCCGTGTGCGTGCGTGTGCTGCGCCCAGGACTGCGTGAGTGTGTCGGCCTGTGCGTGTCCGTGCTGTGTGTGTCCCTGTGGCCAGCCGAACAGATGTGTGCCTCTATGCTTGTGTGTGCCTTCCCCATGTATGCGCTTGTCTGAGTGTATGTACTTGTGATTGGTGTAGATGGTCCGGGAAGCGTGACTCATAGGTGCTGGGGGTCTCTGACCAGGTCAGTTTATACTGGAATCTGGGTTCAGACCTGCCACTCGTGTCGCCACAGCCTTGGCGGGATTCAATAGATGACCTAGACACACCTGAGCACCCTGTGAGTAGATAACCTAGACACACCTGAGCACGCTGTGAGCTGTGGCCCTGGGCCTGGGCTGGGGCTGGGGCTGGGGCTGGGACAGAACCCAGCTCCTGGGACCCAGTGTCCCCTGTTTTGTTTGTGGGTCTCTTTACAGTTGTCCTGCCTGGGGTCGGGCCGTTGAGATGGTCTTTATGTTCCCGTGTGCTTGTGGTGGGCGCCAAGGTCCTGGGAGTGGTTGTGACCCAGTACAGTGGTATGAGTAGTCTGTGGGGTTTGCCTAGCCCAGGCCGGTTGCCCACCCTGGCCAGCAGTGGCTTAGCTCCTGCAGAGCCATGTTGGAGAGCAGTGCCTACTGGTTGGCGTTTTTTGCTCCGCAAAGGGCGGAGGGAGCCGAGCTGAGGCTCCTGGAGCCTGGCGCTCCTGGTGCCATACCGCCATCAAGCGGAATTCTTTGCGCGAACCCGCCAGCACTTCCTCTTTGCTCTGCGGGGCGGGACTGTGGGGCCTGCTGGCACCGCCCGGGTACCAAGGAAAGGGGTTCCTGCAGGCTTGGGAGCCTTACCGGGCCTGGGGGAGGCCAGGCTCCAGCCCCTCGGTGCCAAACCATCCCCTTGAGGCGGGACGGGGTCACAGAGCGTGTCCGGGGCCAAACAGGAAACACTGGCGCCCACATCCGGTGGCGGCCATGTCAGGCAGGGCGGAAGGGTACAGGGGCTCTCTAGGTCCCCAGCCTCAGCTTCTGGGGCTCGGGACTGGAACGGATAACCCCGCTCTCCCTCCCTCTCCTCCTACCACAAGGTACACCAAGTGCACAGGCGCACCCACACTCTTCCCAGACCTCTTTCCAGCAGCCCAGCGGCCCGACCTCTCCCTTCCAGGAACCCCCATCCTGCCCGGATATTCTGATCTCTGCCTTTTGCGTTTCGGGATCTCTTCTCTCTTTTCTACCTCCCTCCTGGCTTTTTTCCCATCCGGTCTCCCCCTCCATCTCTCCAGTCTTCCTTTTCTGCCTCTGTCTTTACCTCCCTCCTTCCCTCCCTCCCTCCCTCCCTCCCATCCTTTCCCTCCCTCTTTTCCTCCCTGTCAACCTCTCCACCTCCTTCCTTATCCATCCCTTCTCCAGCTTCTCTCCTCACTTCCCTCCTGTCCTACTGTGTGTCTTTTACTGCTTTCAGCTTATTTTCAGTTATGTCTTTTCATTGTTATTTGCTTATGTAATGCTACCTGGAGACCTTGGGGATCAGGGAGGCTCACATGTCTGTCAGACAAGGATTCTGTGAATAAAACGCTAGTCTCCCCAAACCCAGGTCGGTTGGGAGTCACTTGAAAAGTGTTAGGCCTGCCAGGCAATCCTCGGCCTGTGTAGGTAGCGGCCAGGCAGCTGTGAGGGGCACCAGGCCCTGTCTTCCTCGGAGTCTCTTCAGAGTGGAAAACAAGCCCACAAAGCCCTGGCAGGGGCGAGTGGTACCCTGTAGCCTGCCTGCAGGGCCTTGTCCAGGGCAGCAAACCCGCTGCCTGTTAGTAGCTGAACCTGGAGCCTGCTCCTTCCTGCCAGGACTCCTTACTCCAGATCCCCGGAGACCAGCCGGGGCCCGGGCTCCTTCCCAGTGGAGGACCCAAGGCGATCTGATACCACACACTACCTCCCATGTCAAGGCAGTCCCCTGTTCCCAAGTGTCCTGTGAAAACAGATCGAAGCCTTGCCTTGGCACATGACAGGCTTCCTGGCTGTGCACAAAGCTGAAATTGTGTGTGGGTGTGGGTGTGTACGTGCGTGTGTGTGTGTGTGTGTGTGTGTGTGTGTGTTTTGGGGGGAGCGGTGTCAGAGCCCAGGGACCGGAAGGTAGAATGGGAAACACCAGAAAACATCAACCTAGGACCTGCTGCATAGCCAAGCCAGGGTATGAGGGAGTTGGAGCCAATGGCAGGCCCTGCGGGTATGCAAGGAGCCTGTGGACAGAACAGACAGTGGGACTCTTCATCCTTTAGGAAGCCGCAGGATCCCCAGCAAGGGGCCCTGTGTGTAAAGTGGCATCTGGGGATGGGATCGCCGATAATAGTCATAGATTTGGGCCTCGAGGTGTCAGCATGCTTGATGATTTCTGCCCGAACGATTGCCTGGAGAACAGTTAGAAGGGACCGGGAGGAGAATCGTGGTCTGAGGAGCCTGGTGATGCGGAGAAACCTAGGCAGGCCTGGCCGGTGGGAGCTGAGTTGTCAGGGACACAGGACGACAGCCTGAGCTGGCCTGGAGAGGTGGACTGTGGTCGCGGGATGTGTGAGCTGCCTCCAGGAGAAATGGTGGTCACAGAGGGTCTCGCCATTGAGGAGGTGGGCCTCCTTCTCGAGACTCAGACCTCAAGGCCCGAAGGGCTTCCTGTTGGGATGGATGGATGGATGACATATTTTCAAAGTCAAAATGTTCTTTCTATGGGAATCCAGACTGGACTCTCTGCCCTGCATAAGTGTATAGTGGATACCATGCGAATGTGTCAGTTTCTGAGTGTGTCTGGCTTTCTAGGCACTCTTGTGATATTGGGCGGGTGTGCTGCTGCGGATTGTGTTCCGGCCTGCCTCTGTGTAGGTGTTTATGTGTGTGTGTGTGTGTGTGTGTGTGTGTGTGTGTGTGTGTGTGCGTGGGCGAGTGGCGTGCTGGCTCAGGAATTGCTTATGCCCAGGAGTGTCCACAAGGAATGGTTGCAGAGCCGAGTCGTTGACTGGACACGTCCCCTGACTTTTCCCTTAGGTCTGGGTGCTGCCCCTCTGTGAGAAGTGAAGGTAGGCAGCTTGTGAGCTTGATCCGTGGAGTGAGTAGGACAGGTGTTGGGGTTTATTTCTGACACCCTGGCAGGGACCTTGGAGATCCTGAGAGTCTGACTAGGTGCCGGCCAGTCTCCTCGAATGGCCTCAGAGAGCCTTCCGGGGCCGTGCCATGGCAGCGGATGCCTGCTGGACCCCGAGGACCAACAGAGTTCCTCGTGGGAAGAGCACGGGGACTAGGGGTCCTGGGGGAAACTTCTGATTGGCCCAGGGCCTGTGAGGTGGGGGAGGGGCTTGGCGGCAGGAAGGGGAGGCATGGATACGGACAGTGAAGTCATAATGGTTGCCAGGCCATCCGCAGGACGCTGCTGGGGCCACTGGCCTAGGACCTGGAGGGCAGGTAGCAGCTGGGAAGAAGGATCGTTTCTTCATTGCCTCCTTTCTTGGCCGCAGATCAGGGTCCCGGGCAGCCTGCTGTTTCAGGAGAGCTTGCGGTCGCTCCCAGGGCAAAAGAGGCAGGAGCTCTTCAGGATGTCCAGGGCATCACCAGAACCCAGAGAGCCGGGATCCTTGAGGACACGGGCCTGATCCTAACTCATGACACACAGCCCTGTGGCTCTTGCCCTCTGGCCAGCCAGGTACCTGCTCCTCTCGGGTGGCAAGGCACTGTCAAGACCTAGGCCAGTGTTAGGACCCACGCTGATCACCTCTGTCCAGCTTTCCCCTACATCTGGCAGCAAGTGCCTCACCCCTACTGCTCCGTGTGCGTGCGGCTGCGTGTGTGTGCGTGTCCCTATGTGTGCGTGTGCTGCGCCCAGGACTGCGTGAGTGTGTCGGCCTGTGCGTGTCCGTGCTGTGTGTGTCCCTGTGGCCAGCCGAACAGATGTGTGCCTCTATGCTTGTGTGTGCCTTCCCCATGTATGCGCTTGTCTGAGTGTATGTACTTGTGATTGGTGTAGATGGTCCGGGAAGCGTGACTCATAGGTGCTGGGGGTCTCTGACCAGGTCAGTTTATACTGGAATCTGGGTTCAGACCTGCCACCCGTGTCGCCACAGCCTTGGCGGGATTCAATAGATGACCTAGACACACCTGAGCACCCTGTGAGTAGATAACCTAGACACACGTGAGCACGCTGTGAGCTGTGGCCCTGGGCCTGGGCTGGGGCTGGGGCTGGGGCTGGGACAGAACCCAGCTCCTGGGACCCAGTGTCCCCTGTTTTGTTTGTGGGTCTCTTTACAGTTGTCCTGCCTGGGGTCGGGCCGTTTAGATGGTCTTTATGTTCCCGTGTGCTTGTGGTGGGCGCCAAGGTCCTGGGAGTGGTTGTGACCCAGTACAGTGGTATGAGTAGTCTGTGGGGTTTGCCTAGCCCAGGCCGGTTGCCCACCCTGGCCAGCAGTGGCTTAGCTCCTGCAGAGCCATGTTGGAGAGCAGTGCCTACTGGTTGGCGTTTTTTGCTCCGCAAAGGGCGGAGGGAGCCGAGCTGAGGCTCCTGGAGCCTGGCGTTCCTGGTGCCATACCGCCATCAAGCGGAATTCTTTGCGCGAACCCGCCAGCACTTCCTCTTTGCTCTGCGGGGCGGGACTGTGGGGCCTGCTGGCACCGCCCGGGTACCAAGGAAAGGGGTTCCTGCAGGCTTGGGAGCCTTACCGGGCCTGGGGGAGGCCAGGCTCCAGCCCCTCGGTGCCAAACCATCCCCTTGAGGCGGGACGGGGTCACAGAGCGTGTCCGGGGCCAAACAGGAAACACTGGCGCCCACATCCGGTGGCGGCCATGTCTGGCAGGGCGGAAGGGTACAGGGGCTCTCTAGGTCCCCAGCCTCAGCTTCTGGGGCTCGGGACTGGAACGGATAACCCCGCTCTCCCTCCCTCTCCTCCTACCACAAGGTACACCAAGTGCACAGGCGCACCCACACTCTTCCCAGACCTCTTTCCAGCAGCCCAGCGGCCCGACCTCTCCCTTCCAGGAACCCCCATCCTGCCCGGATATTCTGATCTCTGCCTTTTGCGTTTCGGGATCTCTTCTCTCTTTTCTACCTCCCTCCTGGCTTTTTTCCCATCCGGTCTCCCCCTCCATCTCTCCAGTCTTCCTTTTCTGCCTCTGTCTTTACCTCCCTCCTTCCCTCCCTCCCTCCCTCCCTCCCATCCTTTCCCTCCCTCTTTTCCTCCCTGTCAACCTCTCCACCTCCTTCCTTATCCATCCCTTCTCCAGCTTCTCTCCTCACTTCCCTCCTGTCCTACTGTGTGTCTTTTACTGCTTTCAGCTTATTTTCAGTTATGTCTTTTCATTGTTATTTGCTTATGTAATGCTACCTGGAGACCTTGGGGATCAGGGAGGCTCACATGTCTGTCAGACAATGATTCTGCGAATAAAACACTAGTCTCCCCAAACCCAGGTCGGTTGGGAGTCACTTGAAAAGTGTTAGGCCTGCCAGGCAAATCTCGGCCTGTGTAGGTAGCGGCCAGGCAGCTGTGAGGGGCACCAGGCCCTGTCTTCCTCGGAGTCTCTTCAGAGTGGAAAACAAGCCCACAAAGCCCTGGCAGGGGCGAGTGGTACCCTGTAGCCTGCCTGCAGGGCCTTGTCCAGGGCAGCAAACCCGCTGCCTGTTAGTAGCTGAACCTGGAGCCTGCTCCTTCCTGCCAGGACTCCTTACTCCAGATCCCCGGAGACCAGCCGGGG
>JAJHUQ010000078.1:137500-139263 GCA_035773235.1 Eospalax fontanierii | reverse complement strand
GTTTAGGGTTAGGGTTTGGTTTTTGGTTAGGGTTAGGGTTAGGGATACGGATTGGGTTCGGGTTAGGGTTAGGATTAGGGGTTGGGTTTAGGATTTGGGTTAATGTTACGGTTTGGGTTAGGCTTAGGGTTAGGGTTAGGGTTTGGGTTTGGGATAGGTTTAGGGTTAGGATTAGGATTAGGGTTAGTGTTACGGTTAGGATTTGGGTTAGGTTTAGGGTTAGGATTAGAGTTAGGGTTAGGGTTAGGGTTAGGGTTAGGGTTAGGAATAGCGTTAGGGTTACGGTTAGGGTTAGGGTTAGGATTAGGGTTAGGGTTAGGGTTAGGGTTAGGATTAGAGTTAGGGTTAGTGTTTTGGTTTGCGTTAGGGTTAGTGTTAGTGTTTGGGTTAGTGTTAGGGATAGGGTTAGTGTTAGGGTTAGGGTTTGGGTTAATGTTTGGGGTTAGGGTTAGGGTTAGGGTTTCGGTTTGTGATAGGGTTAGGGTAAGGATTAGGATTAGGATTAGGGTTAGGGTTAGGATTTGTGTTAGGTTTAGGATTAGGATTAGAGTTAGGGTTAGGGTTAGGTTTAGGGTTAGGGTTAGGATTAGGAATAGGGTTAGGGTTAGGGTTAGGGTTTAGGGTTAGGGTTAGGGTTATTGTTTGGGTTAAGGTTAGGGTTAGGTTTAGGGTTATGAGTAGGGTTAGGTTTAGGGTGAGGGTTAGGCTTTGGTTTAGGGTTTGGGTAAGGGTTAAGTTTAGGTTTTGGGTTAGGGTTAGGGTTAGGGTTAAAGTTAGGGTTTGGGTTAGGGTTACGGTTAGTATTTGGGTTAGGGTTAGGGTTAATAATAGGTTTAGGTTTAGGATTAGTGTTAGGGTTTGGGTTAAGTTTTGGGTTAGGGTTAGGCTTTGAGTTAGGGTTAGGTTTAGTGTTAGGTTTAGGGTTTGGGTTATTGTTAGGGTTAGGGATAGGGGTTGGGTTTGGGTTAGGGTTAGGGTTAGGATTAGAGTTAGGGTTAGGGTTTTGGTTTGCGTTAGTTTTAGGGTTAGGGTTTGGGTTAGTGTTAGGGTTAGGGTTAGTGTTAGGGTTAGGGTTTGGGTTAATGTTTGGGGTTAGTGTTAGGGTTTGGATTAATGTTTGGGGTAAGGGTTAGGGATTGGTTTTGTGTTAGGTTTAGGTTGAGGTTTAGGTTGAGGGTTAGGGTTTGGGTTTGCGTTTGGTTTAGGGTTAGGATTAGGGTTAGGGTTAGGGTTAGGATTAGGGTTTGCGTTAGGTTTAGGGTTAGGGTTAGGCTTTTAGTTAGGGTTAGGTTTAGGGTTAAGTTTAGGGTTTGGGTTAGGGTTAGGGTTAGGGGTTGTGTTTGGGTTAGGTTTAGGGTTAGGGTTAGGATTAGGGTTAGGGTTAGGGTTAGGATTAGTTTTAGGTTTAGTGTTTGGGTTAGGATTAGGATTAGGGTTAGGGTTAGGATTAGGGTTAGGGTTAGGGTTAGGATTAGAGTTAGGGTACGGTTTTGGTGTGCGTTAGGATTAGGGTTAGGGTTTCGGTTAGTGTTGGGTTTAGGGTTAGTGTTAGGGTTAGGCTTTGGTTTAATGTTTGGGGTTAGGGTTAGGGTTTGGGTTAATGTTTGGGGTTAGGGTTAGGTTTAGGGTTAGGGTTAGGGTTAGGGTTAGGGTTAGGGTTAGGGTTAAGATTAGGGTTAGGGTTAGGGTTAGGATTAGAGGTAGGGTTAGGGTTTTGGTTTGCGTTAGGTTTAGTGTTAGTGTTTGGGTTAGTGTTAGGGTTA
>JAJHUQ010000078.1:92500-97500 GCA_035773235.1 Eospalax fontanierii | reverse complement strand
GGATTAGGGTTAGGGTTAGGGTTAGGGTTAGAGGTAGGGTTAGGGTTTTGGTTTGCGTTAGGGTTAGTGTTAGTGTTTGGGTTAGTGTTAGGGTTAAGGTTAGTGTTAGGATTAGGGTTTGAGTTAGGGTTAGGGTTAGTATTGTGGTTACGATTAGGCTTAAGTTTAGGGTTTGTGTTTCGGTTAGGGTTAGTGTTAGGATTTTGGTTCGGGTTAGGGTTAGGATTAGGTTTAGGGTTAGGATTAGGGTTAGGGTTTGGGTTATGTATAGGGTTAGGGTTAGGCTTAGGGTTAGGGTTAGGGTTAGGGTTAGGAATAGGGTTAGGGTTAGGGTTAGGTGTAGGGTTTGGGTTAGGGTTAGGGTTAGGGTTAAGTTTAGGAATTGGGTTAGGCTTAGGGTTTGAGTCAGGTTAGGGTTAGGGTTAGGGTTAGGGTTAGGGTTAAGGTTAGGGTTTGATTTTGAGTTAGGTTTAGGGTTAGCATTAGCGTTAAGTTTAGGGTTAGGGTTATGGTTTGGATTAGGGTTAGGTTTAGGGTTTGGGTTAGGGTTAGGGTTAGCGTTAGGGTTTGGGTTGGGGTTAGGGTTAGGGTTAGAGTTAGGGTTAGGAATATGGTTAGAGCTAAGGTTAGGGTTAGGATTTGTGTTAGGGTTAGCGTCAGCGTTGGGGTTTGAGTTAGGTTTAGGGTTGGGGTTAGGGTTTGGGTTTTTTTTAGGGTTAGGTTTAGAGTTTGGTTTAATGTTTGGGGATCGGTTAGGGTTTGGATTTGGGTTAGGCTTAGGGTTAGGTTTAGGGTTAGGGTTTGGTTTTGGGTTAGGGTTAGGGTTAGGGATTGGGTTCGGGTTAGGGTTAGGGTTAGGATTAGGGGTTCGGTTGGGGTTCGGTTTAGCGTTCGGGTTAGGATTAAGGTTAGGTTTAGGCTTAGGGTTAGGGTTAGGGTTAGGGTTAGGGTTAGGGTTAGGGTTAGGTTTATGAATAGGGTTAGGGTTAGGGTTAGGTATAGGGTTTGGGTAAGGGTTATGGTTAGGGTTAAGTTTAGGGTTTGGGTTAGGTTTAGGGTTTGAGTCAGGTTAGGGTTAGGGTTAGGGTTAGGGTTAGGGTTTGATTTTGAGTTAGGTTTAACGTTAGCATTAGCGTGAAGTTTAGGGTTAGGGTTATGGTTTGGATTAGGGTTAGGGTTAGGGTTTGGGTTAGGGTTAGGTTTAGTGTTAGGGTTTGGGTTAGGGTTAGGGTTAGGGTTAGGGTTAGGAATATGGTTAAAGCTAGGGTTGGGGTTAGGAATTGTGTTAGGGTTAGGGTTAGGGTTAGGGTTAGGTTGGGGTTAGGGTTTGGGTTTGTTTTAAGGTTACGTTTAGGGTTTGGTTTAATGTTTAGGGATAGGGTTAGGGTTTGGATTTGGGTTAGGGTTAGGGTTAGGGTTAGGGATTGGGTTCGGGTTAGGGTTAGGGTTAGGATTAGCGGTTGGGTTGAGGTTCGGGTTAGTGTTAGGGATAGGATTAGGGTTAGGTTTAGGCTTAGGGTTAGGGTTAGGGTTTAAGGCTAGTGTTAGGGTTATTGTTTGGGTTAAGATTAGGGTTAGGGTTAGGGTTAGGATTAGGGTTAGGGTTTGGTTTAGGGTTGGGCTTAGGGTTAGGTTTAGGTTTTGGGTTAGGGTTAGGGTTAGGGTTTGGGTTAGGGTTAAAGTTAGGGTTAGAATTAGGGTTGGGATTAGGTTTACAATTAGAGATAGGGTTAGGTTTTTGGTTTGGGTAGGGTTAGTGTTAGGTTTAGGGTTTGGGTTCGGGTTAGGGTTAGGGTTAGGGTTAGGATTAGGGTTAGGGTTAGGGTTAGGATTAAGGTTAGGTTTAGGGTTTGGGTTAGTGTTACGGTTAGGATTAGGGTTAGGGTTAGGGTTTGGGTTTGGGATAGGTTTAGCATTAGGGTTAGGATTAGCGTTAGGGTTAGGGTTTGGGTTAGGGTTAGGGTTAGGGTTAGGAATAGGGTTAGGGTTAAGGTTAGGGTTAGGGTTTAGGGTTAGGTTTAGGGTTATTGTTTGGGTTAAGGTTAGGGTTAGGGTTAGGGTTATGAATAGGGTTAGTTTTAGGCTTAGGGTTAGGCTTTGGTTTAGGGTTAGGGTAAGGGATAGGGGTTGGGTTTGGGTTAGGGTTAGCGTTAGGGTTTGGGTTAGGGTTAGGGTTAGGGTTAGAGTTAGGGTAAGGAATATGGTTAGAGCTAAGGTAAGGGTAAGGAATTGTGTTAGGGTTAGCGTAAGCGTTAGGGTATGGGTTAGGGTTAGGGTTGGGGTTAGGGATTGGGTTTTTTTTAGGGTTAGGTTTAGAGTTTGGTTTAATGTTTGGGGATAGGGTTAGGGTTTGGATTTGGGTTAGGCTTAGGGTTAGGTTTAGGGTTAGGGTTTGGTTTTGGGTTAGGGTTAGGGTTAGGTTTTGGGTTTGGGTTAGGGTTATGGTTAGGGTTAAGTTTAGGGTTTGGGTTAGGGTTAGGGTTTGAGTCAGGTTAGGGTTAGGGTTAGGGTTAGGGTTTGATTTTGAGTTAGGTTTAGGGTTAGCATTAGCGTGAAGTTTAGGGTTAGGGTTATGGTTTGGATTAGGGTTAGGGTTAGGGTTTGGGTTAGGGTTAGGGTGAGCGTTAGGGTTTGGGTTAGGGTTACGGTTAGGGTTAGGGTTAGGAATATGGTTAAAGCTAGGGTAGGGGTTAGGAATTGTGTTAGGGTTAGGGTTAGGGTTAGGGTTAGGTTGGGGTTAGGGTTTGGGTTTGTTTTAAGGTTACGTTTAGGGTTTGGTTTAATGTTTGGGGATAGGGTTAGGGTTTGGATTTGGGTTAGGGTTAGGGTTAGGGTTAGGGATTGGGTTCGGGTTAGGGTTTAGGATTAGGATTAGGGGTTGGGTTGAGGTTCGGGTTAGGGTTAGGGATAGGATTAGGGTTAGGTTTAGGCTTAGGGTTAGGGTTAGGGTTTAAGGCTAGTGTTAGGGTTATTGTTTGGGTTAAGATTAGGGTTAGGGTTAGGGTTAGGGTTAGGAATAGGGTTAGGGTTTGGTTTAGGGTTGGGCTTAGGGTTAGGTTTAGTTTTTGGGTTAGGGATAGGGTTAGGGTTAGGGTTTGGCTTAGGGTTAAAGTTAGGGTTAGAATTAGGTTTGGGATTAGGTTTACAATTAGAGATAGGGTTAGGTTTTTGGTTTGGGTAGGGTTAGTGTTAGGTTTAGGGTTTGGGTTCGGGTTAGGGTTAGGGTTAGGGTTAGGATTAGGGTTAGGGTTAGGGTTAGGATTAAGGTTAGGTTTAGGGTTTGGGTTAGTGTTACGGTTAGGGTTAGGGTTAGGGTTAGGGTTTGGGTTTGGGATACGTTTAGGGTTAGGATTAGGATTAGGGTTAGGGTTACGGTTAGGATTTGGGTTAGGTTTAGGTTTAGGATTAGAGTTAGGGTTAGGGTTAGGGTTAGGAATAGCGTTAGGGTTAGGGTTAGGGTTAGGGTTTCGTTTTGGGATAGGGTTAGGGTTAGGATTAGGATTAGGGTTAGGGTTAGGGTTAGGATTTGGGTTAGGTTTAGGGTTAGGATTAGAGTTAGGGTTAAGGTTAGGGTTAGGGTTAGGGTTATGAATAGGGTTAGTTTTAGGCTTAGGGTTAGGCTTTGGTTTAGGGTTAGGGTTAGGGATAGGGGTTGGGTTTGGGTTAGGGTTAGCGTTAGGGTTTGGTTTAGGGTTAGGGTTAGGGTTAGAGTTAGGGTTAGGAATATGGTTAGAGCTAAGGTTAGGGTTAGGAATTGTGTTAGGTTTAGCGCTAGCGTTAGGGTTTGGGTTAGGGTTAGGGTTGGGGTTAGGGTTTGGGTTTTTTTTAGGGTTAGGTTTAGAGTTTGGTTTAATGTTTGGGGATAAGGTTTGGGTTTGGATTTGGGTTAGGCTTAGGGTTAGGTTTAGGGTTAGGGTTTGGTTTTGGGTTAGGGTTAGGGTTAGGGATTGGGTTCCAGTTAGGGTTAGGGTTAGGATTAGGGGTTGGGTTGGGGTTCGGGTTAGCGTTAGGTTTAGGATTAAGGTTAGGTTTAGGCTTAGGGTTAGGGTTAGGGTTAGGGTTAGGGTTAGGGTTAGGGTTAGGGTTAGGTTTATGAATAGGGTTAGGGTTAGGGTTAGGTATAGGGTTTGGGTTAGGGTTAGGGTTTGAGTCAGGTTAGGGTTAGGGTTAGGGTTAGGGTTAGGGTTAGGGTTAGGGTTTGGTTTTGAGTTAGGTTTAGGGTTAGCATTAGCGTGAAGTTTAGGGTTAGGGTTATGGTTTGGATTAGGGTTAGGGTTAGGGTTTGGGTTAGGGTTAGGGTTAGCGTTAGGGTTTGGGTTAGGGTTAGGGTTAGGGTTAGGGTTAGGAATATGGTTAAAGCTAGGGTTGGGGTTAGGAATTGTGTTAGGGTTAGGGTTAGGGTTAGGGTTAGGTTGTGGTTAGGTTTTGGGTTTGTTTTAAGGTTACGTTTAGGGTTTGGTTTAATGTTTGGGGATAGGGTTAGGGTTTGGATTTGGGTTAGGGTTAGGGTTAGGTTTAGGGTTAGGGTTTGGTTTTGGGTTAGGGTTAGGGTTAGGGTTAGGGATTGGGTTCGGGTTAGGGTTAGGGTTAGGATTAGTGGTTGGTTTAGGTTCGGGTTAGGGTTAGGGTTAGGATTAGGGTTAGGTTTAGGCTTAGGGTTAGAGTTATGGTTTAAGGCTAGTGTTAGGGTTATTGTTTGGGTTAAGATTAGGGTTAGGGTTAGGGTTAGGGTTAGGATTAGGGTTAGGGTTTGGTTTAGGGTTTGGGTTAGGGTTAGGTTTAGGTTTTGGGTTAGGGTTAGGGTTAGGGTTAGGGTTTGGGTTAGGGTTAAAGTTTGGGTTAGAATTAGGGTTGGGATTAGGTTTACAATTAGAGATAGGGTTAGGTTTTTGGTTTGGGTAGGGTTAGTGTTAGGTTTAGGGGTTGGGTTCGGGTTAGGGTTAGGGTTAGGGTTAGGATTAGGGTTAGGTTTAGGGTTAGGATTAAGGTTAGGTTTAGGG
>JAJHUQ010000078.1:80000-87500 GCA_035773235.1 Eospalax fontanierii | reverse complement strand
TTGGGTTAGGGTTAGGGTTAATATTAGGTTTAGGTTTAGGATTAGTGTTAGGGTTTGGGTTAGGTTTTGGGTTAGCGTTAGGGTTTGAGTTAGGGTTAGGTTTAGTGTTAGGTTAAGGGTTTGGGTTAGGGTTAGGGTTAGGGATAGGGGTTGGGTTTGGGTTAGGGTCAGGGTTAGTTTTTGGGTTAGGGTTAGGGTTAGGATTAGGGTTAGGATTAGGTTTAGGTTTAGGCTTTGGGTTAGTGTTAGGGTTAGGTTTAGGGTTAGGGTTTGGGTTTGTGTTAGGGTTATATTTAGGGTTTGGGTTAATGTTTGGGGTTAGGGTTAGGGTTTGGGTTTGGGATAGGGTTAGGGTTAGGTTTAGGGTTAGGGTTTGGGTTTGGGTTAGGGTTAGGGTTAGTGTAGGGTTTGGGTTCGGGATCGGGTTAGTGTTAGGGTTAGGATTACGGATTGGGATCGGGTTCGGGTTAAGGTTACAGTTAGGATTAGGGTTAGGGTTATTGTTAGGATTGGGGTTAGGTTTAAGGTTAGGGATTGGGTTAGGGTTTAGGGTTAGTGTGAGGGTCATTGTTTGGGTTAAGATTAGGTTTAGGATTAGGGTTAGGAATAGGGTTACGGTTAGGATTAGGGTTAGGGTTTGGTTTAGGGTTTGGGTTAGGGTTAGGTTTAGGTTTTGGGTTAGGGTTAGGGTTTAGGTTAGGGTTTGGGTTAGGGTTAGGGTTAGGGTTAGGATTAGGGTTAGGGTTAGGGTTAGGATTAGAGTTAGGGTTAGGGTTTTGGTTTGCCTTAGGGTTAGGGTTAGGGTTTGGGTTAGTGTTAGGGTTAGGGTTAGTGTTAGGGTTAGGGTTTGGGTTAATGTTTGGGGTTAGGGTTAGGGTTTGGATTAATGTTTGGGGTTAGGGTTAGGGTTTGGTTTTGTGTTAGGGTTAGGTTTAGGTTTAGGTTTAGGTTTAGGGTTTGGTTAGGGTGAGGGTTAGGGTTACGGTTAGGGTTAGGATTAGGGTTAGGGTTAGGGTTAGGATTAGGTTTAGGGTTAGGATGAGAGTTAGGGTTTGGGTTAGGTTTAGGGTTAGGGTTAGGCTTTTAGTTAGGCTTAGGTTTAGGGTTAAGTTTAGGGTTTGGGTTAGGGTTAGGGTTAGGGGTTGTGTTTGGGTTATGTTTAGGGTTAGGGTTAGGATTAGGGTTAGGGTTAGGGTTAGGGTTAGGATTAGTGTTAGGTTTAGTGTTTGGGTTAGGATTAGGGTTAGGGTTAGGGTTAGGACTAGGGTTAGGGTTAGGGTTAGGATTAGAGTTAGGGTTAGGGTTTTGGTTTGCATTAGGGAAGGGTTAGGGTTTCGGTTAGTGTTGGGTTTAGGGTTAGTGTTAGGGTTAGGCTTTGGTTTAATGTTTGGGGTTAGGGTTAGGGTTTGGGTTAATGCTTGGGGTTAGGGTTAGGGTTTGGGTTTGGGTAAGGGTTAGGGTTAGGTGTAGGGTTAGGGTTTATGGATAGGGTTAGTGGTAGGTTAGGGTTAGGATTAGGGTTAGGGTTAGGGTTAGGATTAGAGGTAGGGTTAGGGTTTTGGTTTGCGTTAGGGTTAGTGTTAGTGTTTGGGTGAGTGTTACGGTTAGGGTTAGTGTTAGGGTTCTGGTTTGAGTTAGGGTTAGGGTTAGTATTGTGGTTACGATTAGGCTTAAGTTTAGGGTTTGTGTTTGGGTTAGGGTTAGGGTTAAGGTTTTGGTTCGGGTTAGGGTTAGGATTAGGTTTAGTGTTAGGATTAGGGTTAGGGTTTGGGTTATGTATAGGGTTAGGGTTAGGCTTAGGGTTAGGGTTAGGGTTAGTGTTAGGGTTAGGATTAGGGTTAGGGTTAGGGTTAGGTGTAGGGTTTGGGTTAGGGTTAGGGTTAGGGTTAAGTTTAGGGTTTGGGTTAGGTTAGGGTTTGAGTCAGGTTAGGGTTAGGGTTAGGGTTAGGGTTAGGGTTAGGGTTAGGGTTAGGGTTTGATTTTGAGTTAGGTTTAGGGTTAGCATTAGCGTTAAGTTTAGGGTTATTGTTATGGTTTGGATTAGGGTTAGGGTTAGGGTTAGGGTTTGGGTTAGGGTTAGGTTTAGTGTTAGGGTTTGGGTTAGGGTTAGGGTTAGGGTTAGGAATATGGTTAGAGCTGGCTTAGGGTTAGGAATTGTGGTAGGGTTAGCGTTAGGGTTAGGGTTTGTGTTAGGGTTATGGTTGGGGTTAGGGTTTGGGTTTAGGGTTTGGGTTAGGGTTAGGTTTAGGTTTTGGGTTAGGGTTAGGGTTAGGGTTTGGGTTAGGGTTAAAGTTAGGGTTAGAATTAGGGTTGGGATTAGGTTTAGGGTTAGGGTCAGGGTTAGGGTTAGGGATTGGGTTCGGGTTAGGGTTAGGGTTAGGATTAGGGGTTGGGTTGGGATTCGGGTTAGGTTTAGGGTTAGGATTAGTGTTAGGTTTAGGCTTAGGGTTAGGGTTAGGGTTTAAGGCTAATGTTAGGGTTATTGTTTGTGTTAAGATTAGGGTTAGGGTTAGGGTTAGGGTTAGGATTAGGGTTAGGGTTTGGTTTAGGGTTTGGGTTAGAGTTAGTTTTAGGTTTTGGGTTAGGGTTAGGGTTAGGGTTTGGGTTAGGGTTAAAGTTATGGTTAGAATTAGGGTTGGGATTAGGTTTACAATTAGAGCTAGGGTTAGGGATTTGGTTTGGGTAGGGTTAGTGTTAGGTTTAGGGGTTGGGTTCGGGTTAGGGTTAGGGTTAGTGTTAGGATTAGGGTTAGGGTTAGGGTTAGGATTAGGGTTAGGTTTAGGGTTTGGGTTAGTGTTACGGTTTGGGTTAGGGTTAGGTTTAGGGTTAGGGTTTGGGTTTGGGATAGGGTTAGGGTTAGGATTAGGATTAGGGTTAGGGTTACGGTTAGGATTTGGTTTAGGTTTAGGGTTAGGATTAGAGTTAGGGTTAGGGTTAGGGTTAGGGTTAGGGTTAGGGTTAGGAATAGCGTTAGGGTTAGGGTTAGGGTTAGGGTTAGGGTTAGGGTTAGGGTTAGGGTTAGGGTTAGGATTAGAGTTAGGGTTAGTGTTTTGGTTTCCGTTAGGGTTAGTGTTAGTGTTTGGGTTAGTATTAGGGATAGGGTTAATGTTAGGGTTAGGGTTTGGGTTAATGTTTGGGGTTAGGGTTAGGGTTAGGGTTAGGGTTTCGGTTTGGGATAGGGTTAGGGTTAGGATTAGGATTAGGGTTAGGGTTAGGGTTAGGATTTGGGTTAGGTTTAGGGTTAGGATTTGAGTTAGGGTTAGGGTTAGGGTTAGGGTTAGAATTAGGAATAGGGTTAGGGTTAGGGTTAGGTTTAGGGTTTAGGGTTAGGTTTACGGTTATTGTTTGGGTTAAGGTTAGGGTTAGGGTTAGGGTTATGAATAGGGTTAGGTTTAGGGTTAGGGTTAGGCTTTGGTTTAGGGTTTGGGTAAGGGTTAGGTTTAGGTTTTGGGTTAGGGTTAGGGTTAGGGTTAGGGTTAAGGTTATGGTTTGGGTTAGGGTTAGGGTTAGTATTTGGGTTAGGGTTAGGGTTAATATTAGGTTTAGGTTTAGGATTAGTGTTAGGGTTTGGGTTAGGTTTTGGGTTAGCGTTAGGGTTTGAGTTAGGGTTAGGTTTAGTGTTAGGTTAAGGGTTTGGGTTAGGGTTAGGGTTAGGGATAGGGGTTGGGTTTGGGTTAGGGTCAGGGTTAGTTTTTGGGTTAGGGTTAGGGTTAGGATTAGGGTTAGGATTAGGTTTAGGTTTAGGCTTTGGGTTAGTGTTAGGGTTAGGTTTAGGGTTAGGGTTTGGGTTTGTGTTAGGGTTATATTTAGGGTTTGGGTTAATGTTTGGGGTTAGGGTTAGGGTTTGGGTTTGGGATAGGGTTAGGGTTAGGTTTAGGGTTAGGGTTTGGGTTTGGGTTAGGGTTAGGGTTAGTGTAGGGTTTGGGTTCGGGATCGGGTTAGTGTTAGGGTTAGGATTACGGATTGGGATCGGGTTCGGGTTAAGGTTACAGTTAGGATTAGGGTTAGGGTTATTGTTAGGATTGGGGTTAGGTTTAAGGTTAGGGATTGGGTTAGGGTTTAGGGTTAGTGTGAGGGTCATTGTTTGGGTTAAGATTAGGTTTAGGATTAGGGTTAGGAATAGGGTTACGGTTAGGATTAGGGTTAGGGTTTGGTTTAGGGTTTGGGTTAGGGTTAGGTTTAGGTTTTGGGTTAGGGTTAGGGTTTAGGTTAGGGTTTGGGTTAGGGTTAGGGTTAGGGTTAGGATTAGGGTTAGGGTTAGGGTTAGGATTAGAGTTAGGGTTAGGGTTTTGGTTTGCCTTAGGGTTAGGGTTAGGGTTTGGGTTAGTGTTAGGGTTAGGGTTAGTGTTAGGGTTAGGGTTTGGGTTAATGTTTGGGGTTAGGGTTAGGGTTTGGATTAATGTTTGGGGTTAGGGTTAGGGTTTGGTTTTGTGTTAGGGTTAGGTTTAGGTTTAGGTTTAGGTTTAGGGTTTGGTTAGGGTGAGGGTTAGGGTTACGGTTAGGGTTAGGATTAGGGTTAGGGTTAGGGTTAGGATTAGGTTTAGGGTTAGGATGAGAGTTAGGGTTTGGGTTAGGTTTAGGGTTAGGGTTAGGCTTTTAGTTAGGCTTAGGTTTAGGGTTAAGTTTAGGGTTTGGGTTAGGGTTAGGGTTAGGGGTTGTGTTTGGGTTATGTTTAGGGTTAGGGTTAGGATTAGGGTTAGGGTTAGGGTTAGGGTTAGGATTAGTGTTAGGTTTAGTGTTTGGGTTAGGATTAGGGTTAGGGTTAGGGTTAGGATTAGGGTTAGGGTTAGGGTTAGGATTAGAGTTAGGGTTAGGGTTTTGGTTTGCATTAGGGTAGGGTTAGGGTTTCGGTTAGTGTTGGGTTTAGGGTTAGTGTTAGGGTTAAGGTTTGGTTTAATGTTTGGGGTTAGGGTTAGGGTTTGGGCTAATGCTTGGGGTTAGGGTTAGGGTTTGGGTTTGGGTAAGGGTTAGGGTTAGGTGTAGGGTTAGGGTTTATGGATAGGGTTAGTGGTAGGTTAGGGTTAGGATTAGGGTTAGGGTTAGGGTTAGGATTAGAGGTAGGGTTAGGGTTTTGGTTTGCGTTAGGGTTAGTGTTAGTGTTTGGGTGAGTGTTACGGTTAGGGTTAGTGTTAGGGTTCTGGTTTGAGTTAGGGTTAGGGTTAGTATTGTGGTTACGATTAGGCTTAAGTTTAGGGTTTGTGTTTGGGTTAGGGTTAGGGTTAAGGTTTTGGTTCGGGTTAGGGTTAGGATTAGGTTTAGTGTTAGGATTAGGGTTAGGGTTTGGGTTATGTATAGGGTTAGGGTTAGGCTTAGGGTTAGGGTTAGGGTTAGTGTTAGGGTTAGGATTAGGGTTAGGGTTAGGGTTAGGTGTAGGGTTTGGGTTAGGGTTAGGGTTAGGGTTAAGTTTAGGGTTTGGGTTAGGTTAGGGTTTGAGTCAGGTTAGGGTTAGGGTTAGGGTTAGGGTTAGGGTTAGGGTTAGGGTTAGGGTTTGATTTTGAGTTAGGTTTAGGGTTAGCATTAGCGTTAAGTTTAGGGTTATTGTTATGGTTTGGATTAGGGTTAGGGTTAGGGTTAGGGTTTGGGTTAGGGTTAGGTTTAGTGTTAGGGTTTGGGTTAGGGTTAGGGTTAGGGTTAGGAATATGGTTAGAGCTAGGGTTAGGGTTAGGAATTGTGTTAGGGTTAGCGTTAGGGTTAGGGTTTGGGTTAGGGTTAGGGTTGGGGTGAGGGTTTGGGTTTGTTTTAGGGTTAGGTTTAGAGTTTGGTTTAATGTTTGGGGATAGGGTTAGGGTTTGGATTTGGGTTAGGGTTAGGGTTAGTTTTAGGGTAGGGTTTGGTTTTGGGTTAGGGTTAGGGTTAGGGTTACGAATTGGGTTCGGGTTAGGGTTAGGGTTAGGATTAGGGGTTGGGTTGGGGTTCGGGTTAGCGTTAGGGTTAGGATTAGGGTTAAGTTTAGGCTAAGGGTTAGGGTAAGGATTAGCGTTAGGGTAAGGGTTAGGGTTAGGAATAGGTTTAGTGTTAGGGTTAGGTATAGGGTTTGGGTTAGGGTTATGGTTAGGGTTAAGTTTAGGGTTTGGATTAGGGTTAGGGTTTGAGTCAGGTTAGGGTTAGGGTTAGGGTTAGGGTTAGAGTTAGGAATAGGGTTAGGGTTAGGGTTAGGTGTAGGGTTTAGGTTACGGTTATGCTTAGGGTTAAGTTTAGGGTTTGGGTTAGGGTTAGGGTTTGAGTCAGGTTAGGGTTAGGGTTAGGGGTTGATTTTGAGTTAGGTTTAGGGTTAGCATTAGCGTTAAGTTTAGGGTTAGGGTTATGGTTTGGATGAGGGTTAGGGTTAGGGTTTGGGTTAGGGTTAGGGTTAGCGTTAGGGTTTGGGTTAGGGTTAGGGTTAGGGTTAGGGTTAGGGTTAGGGTTAGGAATATGGTTAGAGCTGGCTTAGGGTTAGGAATTGTGGTAGGGTTAGCGTTAGGGTTAGGGTTTGTGTTAGGGTTAGGGTTGGGGTTAGGGTTTGGGTTTAGGGTTTGGGTTAGGGTTAGGTTTAGGTTTTGGGTTAGGGTTAGGGTTAGGGTTTGGGTTAGGGTTAAAGTTAGGGTTAGAATTAGGGTTGGGATTAGGTTTAGGGTTAGGGTCAGGGTTAGGGTTAGGGATTGGGTTCGGGTTAGGGTTAGGGTTAGGATTAGGGGTTGGGTTGGGATTCGGGTTAGGTTTAGGGTTAGGATTAGTGTTAGGTTTAGGCTTAGGGTTAGGGTTAGGGTTTAAGGCTAATGTTAGGGTTATTGTTTGTGTTAAGATCAGGGTTAGGGCTAGGGTTAGGGTTAGGAGTAGGGTTAGGGTTTGGGTTAGGGGTTGGGTTAGAGTTAGTTTTAGGTTTTGGGTTAGGGTTAGGGTTAGGGTTTGGGTTAGGGTTAAAGTTATGGTTAGAATTAGGGTTGGGATTAGGTTTACAATTAGAGCTAGGGTTAGGGATTTGGTTTGGGTAGGGTTAGTGTTAGGTTTAGGGGTTGGGTTCGGGTTAGGGTTAGGGTTAGTGTTAGGATTAGGGTTAGGGTTAGGGTTAGGATTAGGGTTAGGTTTAGGGTTTGGGTTAGTGTTACGGTTTGGGTTAGGGTTAGGTTTAGGGTTAGGGTTTGGGTTTGGGATAGGGTTAGGGTTAGGATTAGGATTAGGGTTAGGGTTACGGTTAGGATTTGGTTTAGGTTTAGTGTTAGGTTTAGGGTTAGGGTTAGGGTTAGGGTTAGGTTTAGGGTTAGGGTTAGGAATAGCGTTAGGGTTAGGGTTAGGGTTAGGGTTAGGGTTAGGGTTAGGATTAGAGTTAGGGTTAGTGTTTTGGTTTCCGTTAGGGTTAGTGTTAGTGTTTGGGTTAGTATTAGGGATAGGGTTAATGTTAGGGTTAGGGTTTGGGTTAATGTTTGGGGTTAGGGTTAGGGTTAGGGTTAGGGTTTCGGTTTGGGATAGGGTTAGGGTTAGGATTAGGATTAGGGTTAGGGTTAGGGTTAGGATTTGGGTTAG
>JAJHUQ010000078.1:75000-77500 GCA_035773235.1 Eospalax fontanierii | reverse complement strand
TTTGGGTTTGTTTTAGGGTTAGGTTTAGAGTTTGGTTTAATGTTTGGGGATAGGGTTAGGGTTTGGATTTGGGTTAGGGTTAGGGTTAGGTTTAGGGTAGGGTTTGGTTTTGGGTTAGGGTTAGGGTTAGGGTTACGAATTGGGTTCGGGTTAGGGTTAGGGTTAGGATTAGGGGTTGAGTTGGGGTTCGGGTTAGAGTTAGGGTTAGGATTAGGGTTAAGTTTAGGCTTAGGGTTAGGGTTAGGGTTAGGGTTAGGGTAAGGGTTAGGGTTAGGAATAGGTTTAGTGTTAGGGTTAGGTATAGGGTTTGGGTTAGGGTTATGGTTAGGGTTAAGTTTAGGGTTTGGATTAGGGTTAGGGTTTGAGTCAGGTTAGGGTTAGGGTTAGGGTTAGGGTTAGGGTTTGATTTTGAGTTAGGTTTAGGGTTAGCATTAGCGTTAAGTTTAGGGTTAGGGTTATGGTTTGGATTAGGGTTAGGGTTCGGGTTTGGGTTAGGGTTAGGGTTAGCGTTAGGGTTTGGGTTAGGGTTAGGGTTAGGGTTAGGGTTAGGGTTAGGAATATGGTTAGGGTTAGGGTTAGGGTTAGGGTTAGTGTTAGGGTTAGGGTTAGGGGTTGGGTTTGGGTTAGGGTTAGGAATAGGTTTAGGATTAGGGTTAAGATTAGGGTTAGGGTTTACGTTAGGATTAGCGTTAGGGTTACGGTTAGGGTTAGGATTAGGGTTAGGGTTAGGGTTTGGGTTAGGGTTTGGGTTAGGGTTAGGGTTAAGTTTAGGGTTTGGGTTAGGTTAGGGTTTGAGTCAGGTTAGGGTTAGGGTTAGGGTTAGGGTTAGGGTAAGGGTTTGAGTTAGAGTTAGGTTTAGTATTGTGGTTACGATTAGGCTTAAGTTTAGGGTTTGTGTTTCGGTTAGGGTTACGGTTAGGGTTTGGGTTCGGGTTAGGGTTAGGATTAGGTTTAGGGTTAGGATTAGGGTTAGGGTTTGGGTTATGTATAGGGTTAGGGTTAGGCTTAGGGTTAGGGTTAGGTTTAGGGTTAGGGTTAGCAATAGGGTTAGGGTTAGGGTTATTTGTAGGGTTTGGGTTAGGGTTAGGGTTAGGGTTAAGTTTAGGGTTTGGGTTAGGGTTAGGGTTTGAGTCAGGTTAGGGTTAGGGTTAGGGTTAGGGTTAGGGTTAGGGTTTGATTTTGAGTTAGGTTTAGGGTTAGCATTAGCCTTAAGTTTAGGGTTATGGTTATGGTTTGGATTAGGGTTAGGGTTAGGGTTAGAGTTAGGGTTAGGGTTAGGGTTAGGGTTAGGGTTAGAGTTAGGAATAGGGTTAGGGTTAGGGTTAGGTGTAGGGTTTAGGTTACGGTTATGGTTAGGGTTAAGTTTAGGGTTTGGGTTAGGGTTAGGGTTTGAGTCAGGTTAGGGTTAGGGTTAGGGTTTGATTTTGAGTTAGGTTTAGGGTTAGCATTAGCGTTAAGTTTAGGGTTAGGGTTATGGTTTGGATGAGGGTTAGGGTTAGGGTTTGGGTTAGGGTTAGGGTTAGCGTTAGGGTTTGGGTTAGGGTTAGGGTTAGGGTTAGGGTTAGTGTTAGGGTTAGGGTTAGGGGTTGGGTTTGGGTTAGGGTTAGGAATAGGTTTAGGTTTAGGGTTAAGATTAGGGTTAGGGTTTGGGTTAGGATTAGCGTTAGGGTTACGGTTAGGGTTAGGATTGGGGTTAGGGTTAGGGTTTGGGTTAGGGTTTGGGTTAGGCTTAGGGTTAAGTTTAGGGTTTGGGTTAGGTTAGGGTTTGAGTCAGGTTAGGGTTAGGGTTAGGGTTAGGGTTAGGGTTAGGGTTAGGGTTTGATTTTGAGTTAGGTTTAGGGTTAGCATTAGCGTTAAGTTTAGGGTTATTGTTATGGTTTGGATTAGGGTTAGGGTTAGGGTTAGGGTTTGGGTTAGGGTTAGGTTTAGTGTTAGGGTTTGGGTTAGGTTTAGGGTTAGGAATATGGTTAGAGCTAGGGTTAGGGTTAGGAATTGTGTTAGGGTTAGCGTTAGGGTTAGGGTTTGGGTTAGGGTTAGGGTTGGGGTGAGGGTTTGGGTTTGTTTTAGGGTTAGGTTTAGAGTTTGGTTTAATGTTTGGGGATAGGGTTAGGGTTTGGATTTGGGTTAGGGTTAGGGTGAGGTTTAGGGTAGGGTTTGGTTTTGGGTTAGGGTTAGGGTTAGGGTTACGAATTGGGTTCGGGTTAGGGTTAGGGTTAGGATTAGGGGTTGGGCTGGGGTTCGGGTTAGCGTTAGGGTTAGGATTAGGGATAAGTTTAGGCTTAGGGTTAGGGTTAGGGTTAGGGTTAGGGTAAGGGTTAGGGTTAGGAATAGGTTTAGTGTTAGGGTTAGGTATAGGGTTTGGGTTAGGGTTATGGTTAGGGTTAAGTTTAGGGTTTGGATTAGGGTTAGGGTTTGAGTCAGGTTAGGGTTAGGGTTAGGGTTAGGGTTAGGGTTTGATTTTGAGTTAGGTTTAGGGTTAGCATTAGGGTTAAGTTTAGGG
>JAJHUQ010000078.1:50000-60000 GCA_035773235.1 Eospalax fontanierii | reverse complement strand
TAGGGTTAGAGTTAGGGTTTAGGGATAGGGTTACGGTTATTGTTTGGGTTAAGGTTAGGTTTATGGTTAGGGTTAGGAATAGGGTTAGGTTTAGGGTTGGGTTTAGGGTTAGGTTTAGGCTTTGGGCAAGTGCAAGGGTTAGGTCTTGGGTTAGGGTTATGGCTAGGGTAAGGGTTAGGGTTTTGGTTTGGGTTACGGTTATGGTTAGGGTTAGGATTAGGGTTACTGTTAGGGTCAGGTTTAGGGTTAGGTTTAGGGTTTAGATTAGAGTTTGGGTTAGGGTTAGGGTTAGGGTTAGGATTAGGGTTAGGGTTAGGGTTAGGATTAGAGTTAGGTTTAGGGTTTTGGTTTGCGTTAGGGTTAGGGTTAGGGTTTGGGTTAGCGTTAGGGTTTGGGTTAGGGTTAGGGTTAGGGTTAGGGTTAGGGTTAGGAATATGGGTAGAGCTAGTGTGAGGGTTAGGAATTGTGTTAGGGTTAGGGTTTGGGTTAGGGTTACGGTTGGGGTTAGGGTTTGGGTTTGTTTTAGGGTTAGGTTTAGAGTTTGGTTTAATGTTTGGGGATAGGGTTAGGGTTTGGATTTGGGTTAGGGTTAGGTTTAGGGTAGGGTTTGGTTTTGGGTTAGGGTTAGGGTTAGGGTTAGGGATTGGGTTCGGGTTAGGGTTAGGGTTAGGATTAGGGGTTGGGTTGGGGTTCGGGTTAGCGTTAGGGTTAGGATTAGGGTTAGGTTTAGGCTTAGGGTTAGGGTTAGGGTTAGGGTTAGGGTTAGGGTTAGATTTAGGAATAGGGTTAGGGTTAGGATTAGGTGTAGGGTTTGGGTTACGGTTATGGTTAGGGTTAAGTTTAGGGTTTGGGTTGGGGTTAGGGTTTGAGTCAGGTTAGGGTTAGGGTTAGGGTTTGATTTTGAGTTAGGTTTAGGGTTAGCATTAGCGTTAAGTTCAGGGTTAGGGTTATGGTTTGGATTAAGGTTAGGGTTAGGGTTTGGATTAGGGTTAGGGTTAGGGTTAGGAATAGGTTTAGGGTTAGGTTTAGGTATAGGGTTTCGGTTAGGGTTATGGTTAGGGTTTGGGTTAATGTTTGGGGTTAGGGTTAGGTGTAGGTTTTGGGTTAGGGTTAGGGTTAGGGTTAGGGTTATGGTTAGGGTTAGGGTTAGGGTTTGGGTTAGGGGTAGTGTTAGGGTTAGAATTAGGGTTAGGGTTAGGGTTACAATTAGAGTTAGGGTTAGGGTTTTGGTTTGGGTAGGGTTACGGTTAGGTTTAGGGGTTGGGTTCGGGTTAGGGATAGGGTTAGGGTTAGGATTAGGGTTAGGGTTAGGGTTAGGATTAGGATTAGGATTAGGGTTAGGTTTAGGGATAGGGTTAGGGTTAGGGTTAGGGTTAGGGTAAGGGTTTAGGGATAGGGTTAGATTTATTGTTTGGGTTAAAGTTAGTGTTATGGTTAGGGTTATGAATAGGGTTAGGTTTAGGGTTAGGTTTAGGGTTTGGTTTAGGGTTTGGGTAAGTGTTAGGTTTAGGTTTTGGGTTAGGGTTAGGGTTCGGTTTGGGTTAGGGTTAGGGTTAGGGGTTGGGTTTGGTTTATGGTTATGGTTAGGGTTAGGATTAGGGTTAAGGTTAGGGTTAGGGTTAGGTTTAGGGTTTAGGTTATGGTTTGGGTTAGGGTTAGGGTTAGGGTTTGGGTTAGGGTTAGGGTTAGGGGTTGGGTTTGGGTTAGGGTTATGGTTTGGTTAGGATTAGGGTTAAGGTTAGGGTTAGGGTTAGGTTTAGGGTTTAGGTTATGGTTTGGGTTAGGGTTATGGTTAGGGTTAGGATTAGGGTTAAGGTTAGGGTTAGGGTTAGGTTTAGGGTTTAGGTTATGGTTTGGGTTAGGGTTAGGGTTACGGTTTGGGTTAGTGTTAGGGTTAGGGTTAGTGTTAGGGTAAGGGTTTGAGTTAGGGTTAGGGTTAGTATTGTGGTTACGATTAGGCTTAAGTTTAGGGTTTGTGTTTCGGTTAGGGTTAGGGTTAGGGTTTTGGTTCGGGTTAGGGTTAGGATTAGGTTTAGGGATTGGATTAGGGTTAGGGTTTGGGTTATGTATAGGGTTAGGGTTAGGTTTAGGGTGAGGGTTAGCAATAGGGTTAGGGTTAGGGTTAGGTGTAGGGTTTGGGTTAGGGTTAGGGTTAGGGTTAAGTTTAGGGTTTGGGTTAGGGTTAGGGTTTGAGTCAGGTTAGGGTTAGGGTTAGGGTTAGGGTTAGGGTTAGGATTTGATTTTGAGTTAGGTTTAGGGTTAGCATTAGCGTTAAGTTTAGGGTTAGGGTTATGGTTTGGATTAGGGTTACGGTTAGGGTTAGGGTTTGGGTTAGGGTTAGGGTTAGCGTTAGAGTTTGGGTTAGGGTTAGGGTTATGGTTAGGTTTAGGAATATGGTTAGAGCTAGGGTTAGGGTTAGGAATTGTGTTAGGATTAGCGTTAGGGTTAGGGTTTGGGTTAGGGTTAGGGTTGGGGATAGGGTTTGGGTTTGTTTTAGGGTTAGGTTTAGGGTTTGGTTTAATGTTTGGGCATAGGGTTAGGGTTTGGATTTGGCTTAGGGTTACGGTTAGGTTTACGGTTAGGGTTTGGTTTTGGGTTAGGGTTAGGGTTAGGGTTAGGGATTGGGTTCGGGTAGGGTTAGGGTTAGTATTAGGGGTTGGGTTGGGGTTCGGGTTAGGGTTAGGGTTAGGATTAGGGTTAGGTTTAGGCTTAGGGTTAGGGTTAGGGTTAGGGTTAAGGTTAGGGTTAGATTTAGGAATAGGGTTAGGGTTAGGGTTTGGTGTAGGGTTTGGGTTACGGTTATGGTTAGGGTTAAGTTTAGGGTTTGGGTTAGGGTTAGGGTTTGAGTCAGGTTAGGGTTAGGGTTAGGGTTAGGGTTGGCGTTTGATTTTGAGTTAGGTTTAGGGTTAGCATTAGCGTTAAGTTTAGGGTTAGGGTTATGGTTTGGATTAGGGTTAGGGTTAGGGTTTGGGTTAGGGTTAGGGTTATTGTTAGGGTTTGGGTTAGGGTTAGGGTTAGGGTTAGGGTTAGGGTTAGGAATATGTTTAGAGCTAGGGTTAGGGTTAGGAATTGTGTTAGGGTTAGCGTTAGGGTTAGGGTTTGGGTTAGGGTTAGGGTTGGGGTTAGGGTTTGGGTTTGTTTTAGGGTTAGGTTTAGGGTTTGGTTTAATGTTTGGGGATAGGGTTAGGGTTTGGATTTTGGTTAGGTTTAGGGTTAGGTTTAGGGTTAGGGTTTGGTTTTCGGTTAGGGTTAGGGTTAGGCTTAAAGATTGGGTTCGGGTTAGGGTTAGGGTTAGGATTAGAGGTTGGGTTAGGGTTAGGGTTAGTTTTAGGGTTAGGGTTAGCGTTAGGGTTTGGGTTAGGGTTAGGGTTAGGGTTAGGGTTAGGGTTAGGGTTAGGAATATGGTTAGAGCTAGGGTTAGGGTTAGGAATTGTGTTAGGGTTAGCGTTAGGGTTAGGGTTTGTGTTAGGGTTAGGGTTGGGGTTAGGGTTTGGGTTTAGGGTTTGGGTTAGGGTTAGGTTTAGGTTTTGGGTTAGGGTTAGGGTTAGGGTTTGGGTTAGGGTTAAAGGTAGGGTTAGAATTAGGGTTGGGATTAGGTTTAGGGTTAGGGTTAGGGTTAGGTTTAGGGATTGGGTTTGGGTTAGGGTTAGGGTTAGGATTAGGTGTTGGGTTGGGATTCGGGTTAGGATTAGGGTTAGGTTTAGGCTTAGGGTTAGGGTTAGGGTTTAAGGCTAGTGTTAGGGTTATAGTTTGTGTTAAGATTAGGGTTAGGGTTAGGGTAAGGGTTAGGATTAGGGTTAGGGTTAGGGTTAGGATTAGGTTTAGGGTTAGGATGAGAGTTAGGGTTTGGGTTAGGTTTAGGTTTAGGGTTAGGCTTTTAGTTAGGCTTAGGTTTAGGGTTAAGTTTAGGGTTTGGGTTAGGGTTAGGGTTAGGGGTTGTGTTTGGGTTAGGTTTAGGGTTAGGGTTAGGATTAGGGTTAGGGTTAGGGTTAGGATTAGTGTTAGGTTTAGTGTTTGGGTTAGAATTAGGGTTAGGGTTAGGATTATGGTTAAGGTTACGGTTAGGATTAGAGTTAGGGTTAGGGTTTTGTTTTGCGTTAGGGTTAGGGTTAGGGTTTGGGTTAATGTTTGGGTTTAGGGTTAGGGTTTGGGTTTGGGTAAGGGTTAGGGTTAGGTTTAGTTTTAGGGTTTAGGGTTAGGGTTAGGGTTAGGTTAGGGTTAGGATTAGGGTTAGGGTTAGGGATAGGATTAGAGGTAGGGTTAGGTTTTGGTTTGCGTTAGGGTTAGTGTTAGTGTTTGGGTTAGTGTTAGGGTTAGGGTTAGTGTTAGGGTAAGGGTTTGAGTTAGGGTTAGGGTTAGTATTGTGGTTACGATTAGGCTTAAATTTAGGGTTTGTGTTTCGGTTAGGTTTAGGGTTAGGGTTTTGGTTCGGGTTAGGGGTAGGATTAGGTTTAGGGTTAGGATTAGGGTTAGGGTTTGGGTTATGTATAGGGTTAGGGTTAGGCTTAGGGTTAGGGTTAGGTTTAGGGTTAGGGTTAGCAATAGGGTTAGGGTTAGGGTTAGGTGTAGGGTTTGGGTTAGGGTTAGGGTTAGGGTTAAGTTTAGGGTTTGGGTTAGGGTTAGGGTTTGAGTCAGGTTAGGGTTTGGGTTAGGGTTAGGGTTAGGGTTAGGGTTTGATTCTGATTTAGGTTTAGGGTTAGCATTAGCGTTAAGTTTAGGGTTAGGGTTATGGTTTGGATTAGGGTTAGGGTTAGGGTTAGGGTTTATGTTAGGGTTAGGGTTAGCGTTAGAGTTTGGGTTAGGGTTAGGGTTAGGGTTTGGGTTAGCGTTAGGGTTTGGGTTAGGGTTAGGGTTAGGGTTAGGGTTAGGGTTAGGAATATGGGTAGAGCTAGTGTGAGGGTTAGGAATTGTGTTAGGGTTAGCGTTAGGGTTAGGGTTTGGGTTAGGGTTAGGGTTGGGGTTAGGGTTTGGGTTTGTTTTAGGGTTTGGTTTAGAGTTTGGTTTAATGTTTGGGCATAGGGTTAGGGTTTGGATTTCGGTTAGGGTTAGGTTTAGGGTAGGGTTTGGTTTTGGGTTAGGGTTAGGGTTAGGGTTAGGGATTGGGTTCGGGTTAGGGTTAGGGTTAGGATTAGGGGTTGGGTTGGGGTTCGGGTTAGCGTTAGGGTTAGGATTAGGGTTAGGTTTAGGCTTAGGGTTAGGGTTAGGGTTAGGGTTAGGGTTAGGGTTAGATTTAGGAATAGGGTTAGGGTTAGGATTAGGTGTAGGGTTTGGGTTACGGTTATGGTTAGGGTTAAGTTTAGGGTTAGGGTTGGGGTTAGGGTTTGAGTCAGGTTAGGGTTAGGGTTAGGGTTTGATTTTGAGTTAGGTTTAGGGTTAGCATTAGCGTTAAGTTCAGGGTTAGGGTTATGGTTTGGATTAAGGTTAGGGTTAGGGTTTGGATTAGGGTTAGGGTTAGGGTTAGGAATAGGTTTAGGGTTAGGTTTAGGTATAGGGTTTCGGTTAGGGTTATGGTTAGGGTTTGGGTTAATGTTTGGGGTTAGGGTTAGGTGTAGGTTTTGGGTTAGGGTTAGGGTTAGGGTTAGGGTTATGGTTAGGGTTAGGGTTAGGGTTTGGGTTAGGGGTAGTGTTAGGGTTAGAATTAGGGTTAGGGTTAGGGTTACAATTAGAGTTAGGGTTAGGGTTTTGGTTTGGGTAGGGTTACGGTTAGGTTTAGGGGTTGGGTTCGGGTTAGGGATAGGGTTAGGGTTAGGATTAGGGTTAGGGTTAGGGTTAGGATTAGGATTAGGATTAGGGTTAGGTTTAGGGATAGGGTTAGGGTTAGGGTTAGGGTTAGGGTAAGGGTTTAGGGATAGGGTTAGATTTATTGTTTGGGTTAAAGTTAGTGTTATGGTTAGGGTTATGAATAGGGTTAGGTTTAGGGTTAGGTTTAGGGTTTGGTTTAGGGTTTGGGTAAGTGTTAGGTTTAGGTTTTGGGTTAGGGTTAGGGTTCGGTTTGGGTTAGGGTTAGGGTTAGGGGTTGGGTTTGGTTTAGGGTTATGGTTAGGGTTAGGATTAGGGTTAAGGTTAGGGTTAGGGTTAGGTTTAGGGTTTAGGTTATGGTTTGGGTTAGGGTTAGGGTTAGGGTTTGGGTTAGGGTTAGGGTTAGGGGTTGGGTTTGGGTTAGGGTTATGGTTAGGGTTAGGATTAGGGTTAAGTTTAGGGTTAGGGTTAGGTTTAGGGTTTAGGTTATGGTTTGGGTTAGGGTTATGGTTAGGGTTAGGATTAGGGTTAAGGTTAGGGTTAGGGTTAGGTTTAGGGTTTAGGTTATGGTTTGGGTTAGGGTTAGGGTTACGGTTTGGGTTAGTGTTAGGGTTAGGGTTAGTGTTAGGGTTAGGGTTTGGGTTAATGTTTGGGGTTAGGGTTAGGGTTTGGATTAATGTTAGGGGTTAGGGTTAGTGTTTGGTTTTGTGTTAGGGTTAGGTTTAGGTTTAGGGTTAGGGTTTGGTTTAGGGTTTGGGTAAGTGTTAGGTTTAGGTTTTGGGTTAGGGTTAGTGTTAGTGTTTGGGTTAGTGTTAGGGTTAGGGTTAGTGTTAGGGTAAGGGTTTGAGTTAGGGTTAGGGTTAGTATTGTGGTTACGATTAGGCTTAAGTTTAGGGTTTGTGTTTCGGTTAGGGTTAGGGTTAGGGTTTTGGTTCGGGTTAGGGTTAGGATTAGGTTTAGGGATTGGATTAGGGTTAGGGTTTGGGTTATGTATAGGGTTAGGGTTAGGCTTAGGGTTAGGGTTAGGTTTAGGGTGAGGGTTAGCAATAGGGTTAGGGTTAGGGTTAGGTGTAGGGTTTGGGTTAGGGTTAGGGTTAGGGTTAAGTTTAGGGTTTGGGTTAGGGTTAGGGTTTGAGTCAGGTTAGGGTTAGGGTTAGGGTTAGGGTTAGGGTTAGGGTTTGATTTTGAGTTAGGTTTAGGGTTAGCATTAGCGTTAAGTTTAGGGTTAGGGTTATGGTTTGGATTAGGGTTACGGTTAGGGTTAGGGTTTGGGTTAGGGTTAGGGTTAGCGTTAGAGTTTGGGTTAGGGTTAGGGTTAGGGTTAGGTTTAGGAATATGGTTAGAGCTAGGGTTAGGGTTAGGAATTGTGTTAGGATTAGCGTTAGGGTTAGGGTTTGGGTTAGGGTTAGGGTTGGGGATAGGGTTTGGGTTTGTTTTAGGGTTAGGTTTAGGGCTTGGTTTAATGTTTGGGCATAGGGTTAGGGTTTGGATTTGGCTTAGGGTTACGGTTAGGTTTACGGTTAGGGTTTGGTTTTGGGTTAGGGTTAGGGTTAGGGTTAGGGATTGGGTTCGGGTAGGGTTAGGGTTAGTATTAGGGGTTGGGTTGGGGTTCGGGTTAGGGTTAGGGTTAGGATTAGGGTTAGGTTTAGGCTTAGGGTTAGGGTTAGGGTTAGGGTTAAGGTTAGGGTTAGATTTAGGAATAGGGTTAGGGTTAGGGTTTGGTGTAGGGTTTGGGTTACGGTTATGGTTAGGGTTAAGTTTAGGGTTTGGGTTAGGGTTAGGGTTTGAGTCAGGTTAGGGTTAGGGTTAGGGTTAGGGTTGGCGTTTGATTTTGAGTTAGGTTTAGGGTTAGCATTAGCGTTAAGTTTAGGGTTAGGGTTATGGTTTGGATTAGGGTTAGGGTTAGGGTTTGGGTTAGGGTTAGGGTTATTGTTAGGGTTTGGGTTAGGGTTAGGGTTAGGGTTAGGGTTAGGGTTAGGGTTAGGAATATGTTTAGAGCTAGGGTTAGGGTTAGGAATTGTGTTAGGGTTAGCGTTAGGGTTAGGGTTTGGGTTAGGGTTAGGGTTGGGGTTAGGGTTTGGGTTTGTTTTAGGGTTAGGTTTAGGGTTTGGTTTAATGTTTGGGGATAGGGTTAGGGTTTGGATTTTGGTTAGGTTTAGGGTTAGGTTTAGGGTTAGGGTTTGGTTTTCGGTTAGGGTTAGGGTTAGGCTTAAAGATTGGGTTCGGGTTAGGGTTAGGGTTAGGATTAGAGGTTGGGTTAGGGTTAGGGTTAGTTTTAGGGTTAGGGTTAGCGTTAGGGTTTGGGTTAGGGTTAGGGTTAGGGTTAGGGTTAGGGTTAGGGTTAGGAATATGGTTAGAGCTAGGGTTAGGGTTAGGAATTGTGTTAGGGTTAGCGTTAGGGTTAGGGTTTGTGTTAGGGTTAGGGTTGGGGTTAGGGTTTGGGTTTAGGGTTTGGGTTAGGGTTAGGTTTAGGTTTTGGGTTAGGGTTAGGGTTAGGGTTTGGGTTAGGGTTAAAGGTAGGGTTAGAATTAGGGTTGGGATTAGGTTTAGGGTTAGGGTTAGGGTTAGGTTTAGGGATTGGGTTTGGGTTAGGGTTAGGGTTAGGATTAGGTGTTGGGTTGGGATTCGGGTTAGGATTAGGGTTAGGTTTAGGCTTAGGGTTAGGGTTAGGGTTTAAGGCTAGTGTTAGGGTTATAGTTTGTGTTAAGATTAGGGTTAGGGTTAGGGTAAGGGTTAGGATTAGGGTTAGGGTTAGGGTTAGGATTAGGTTTAGGGTTAGGATGAGAGTTAGGGTTTGGGTTAGGTTTAGGTTTAGGGTTAGGCTTTTAGTTAGGCTTAGGTTTAGGGTTAAGTTTAGGGTTTGGGTTAGGGTTAGGGTTAGGGGTTGTGTTTGGGTTAGGTTTAGGGTTAGGGTTAGGATTAGGGTTAGGGTTAGGGTTAGGATTAGTGTTAGGTTTAGTGTTTGGGTTAGAATTAGGGTTAGGGTTAGGATTATGGTTAAGGTTACGGTTAGGATTAGAGTTAGGGTTAGGGTTTTGTTTTGCGTTAGGGTTAGGGTTAGGGTTTGGGTTAATGTTTGGGTTTAGGGTTAGGGTTTGGGTTTGGGTAAGGGTTAGGGTTAGGTTTAGTTTTAGGGTTTAGGGTTAGGGTTAGGGTTAGGTTAGGGTTAGGATTAGGGTTAGGGTTAGGGATAGGATTAGAGGTAGGGTTAGGTTTTGGTTTGCGTTAGGGTTAGTGTTAGTGTTTGGGTTAGTGTTAGGGTTAGGGTTAGTGTTAGGGTAAGGGTTTGAGTTAGGGTTAGGGTTAGTATTGTGGTTACGATTAGGCATAAATTTAGGGTTTGTGTTTCGGTTAGGTTTAGGGTTAGGGTTTTGGTTCGGGTTAGGGTTAGGATTAGGTTTAGGGTTAGGATTAGGGTTAGGGTTTGGGTTATGTATAGGGTTAGGGTTAGGCTTAGGGTTAGGGTTAGGTTTAGGGTTAGGGTTAGCAATAGGGTTAGGGTTAGGGTTAGGTGTAGGGTTTGGGTTAGGGTTAGGGTTAGGGTTAAGTTTAGGGTTTGGGTTAGGGTTAGGGTTTGAGTCAGGTTAGGGTTTGGGTTAGGGTTAGGGTTAGGGTTAGGGTTTGATTCTGATTTAGGTTTAGGGTTAGCATTAGCGTTAAGTTTAGGGTTAGGGTTATGGTTTGGATTAGGGTTAGGGTTAGGGTTAGGGTTTATGTTAGGGTTAGGGTTAGCGTTAGAGTTTGGGTTAGGGTTAGGGTTAGGGTTAGGGTTAGGTTTAGGAATATGGTTAGAGCTAGGGTTAGGGTTAGGAATTGTGTTAGGATTAGCGTTAGGGTTAGGGTTTGGGTTAGGTTTAGGGTTGGGGTTAGGGTTTGGGTTTGTTTTAGGGTTAGGTTTAGGGTTTGGTTTAATGTTTGGGGATAGGGTTAGGGTTTGGATTTGGGTTAGGGTTAGGGTTAGGTTTATGGTTAGGGTTTGGTTTTGGGTTAGGGTTAGGGTTAGGGTTAGGGATTGGGTTCGGGTTAGGGTTAGGGTTAGGATTAGGGGTTGGGTTGGGGTTCGGGTTAGGGTTAGGGTTAGGATTAGGGTTAGGTTTAGGCTTAGGGTTAGGGTTAGGGTTAGGGTTAAGGTTAGGGTTAGATTTAGGAATAGGGTTAGGGTTAGGGTTAGGTGTAGGATTTGGGTTACGGTTATGGTTAGGGTTAAGTTTAGGGTTTGGGTTAAGTTTAGGGTTTGAGTCAGGTTAGGGTTAGGGTTAGG
>JAJHUQ010000078.1:42500-45000 GCA_035773235.1 Eospalax fontanierii | reverse complement strand
GGGTTTGGGTTAGGTTTAGGGTTGGGGTTAGGGTTTGGGTTTGTTTTAGGGTTAGGTTTAGGGTTTGGTTTAATGTTTGGGGATAGGGTTAGGGTTTGGATTTGGGTTAGGGTTAGGGTTAGGTTTATGGTTAGGGTTTGGTTTTGGGTTAGGGTTAGGGTTAGGGTTAGGGATTGGGTTCGGGTTAGGGGTTAGGGTTAGGATTAGGGGTTGGGTTGGGGTTCGGGTTAGGGTTAGGGTTAGGATTAGGGTTAGGTTTAGGCTTAGGGTTAGGGTTAGGGTTAGGGTTAAGGTTAGGGTTAGATTTAGGAATAGGGTTAGGGTTAGGGTTAGGTGTAGGGTTTGGGTTACGGTTATGTTTAGGGTTAAGTTTAGGGTTTGGGTTAGGGTTAGGGTTTGAGTCAGGTTAGGGTTAGGGTTAGGGTTAGGGTTGGGGTTTGATTTTGAGTTAGGTTTAGGGTTAGCATTAGCGTTAAGTTTAGGGTTAGGGTTATGGTTTGGATTAGGGTCAGGGTTAGGGTTAGGGTTAGGGTTAGGGTTAGGGTTTGGGTTAGGGTTAGGGTTAGGGTTAGGGTTAGGGTTAGGAATATGTTTAGAGCTAGGGTTAGGGTTAGGAATTGTGTTAGGGTTAGCGTTAGGGTTAGGGTTTGGGTTAGGGTTAGGGTTGGGGTTAGGGTTTGGGTTTGCTTTAGGGTTAGGTTTAGGGTTTGGTTTAATGTTTGGGGATAGGGTTAGGGTTTGGATTTTGGTTAGGTTTAGGGTTAGGTTTAGGGTTAGGGTTTGGTTTTGGGTTAGGGTTAAGGTTAGGCTTAGGGATTCGGTTCGGGTTAGGGTTAGGGTTAGGATTAGTGGTTGGGTTAGGGTTAGGGTTAGGGTTAGGGTTAGGGTTAGGGTTAGGGTTAGGGTTAGGAATATGGTTAGAGCTAGGGTTAGGGTTAGGAATTGTGTTAGGGTTAGCGTTAGGGTTAGGGTTTGTGTTAGGGTTAGGGTTGGGGTTAGGGTTTGGGTTTAGGGTTTGGGTTAGGGTTAGGTTTAGGTTTTGGGTTAGGGTTAGGGTTAGGGTTTGGGTTAAGGTTAAAGTTAGGGTTAGAATTAGGGTTGGGATTAGGTTTAGGGTTAGGGTTAGGGTTAGGTTTAGGGATTGGGTTTGGGTTAGGGTTAGGGTTAGGATTAGGTGTTGGGTTGGGATTCGGGTTAGAGTTAGGATTAGGATTAGGGTTAGGTTTAGGCTTAGGGTTAGGGTTAGGGTTTAAGGCTAGTGTTAGGGTTATTGTTTGTGTTAAGATTAGGGTTAGGGTTAGGGTTAGGGTTAGGATTAGGTTAGGGTTTGGTTTAGGGTTTCGGTTAGGGTTAGGTTTAGGTTTTGGGTTAGGGTTAGGGTTAGGGTTTGGGTTAGGGTTAAATTTAGGGTTAGAATTAGGGTTGGGATTAGGTTTACAATTAGAGATAGGGTTAGGGTTTTGGTTTGGGTAGGGTTAGTGTTAGGTTTAGGGGTTGGGTTCGGGTTAGGGTTAGGGTTTACGGTTAGGATTAGGGTTAGGGTTAGGGTTAGGATTAGGGTTAGGTTTAGGGTTTGGGTTAGGGTTACGGTTTGGGTTAGGGATAGGGTTAGGGTTAGGATTTGAGTTTGGGATAGGGTTAGGGTTAGGATTAAGATTAGGGTTAGGGTTACGGTTAGGATTTTGGTTAGGTTTAGGGTTAGGATTAGAGTTAGGGTTAGGGTTAGGGTTAGGGTTAGGGTTAGGAATAGCGTTAGGGTTAGGGTTAGGGTTAGGATTAGAGTTAGGGTTAGGGTTAGGATTAGAGTTAGGGTTAGTGTTTTGGTTTGCGTTAGGGTTAGTGTTAGTGTTTGGGTTAGTGTTAGGGATAGGGTTAGTGTTAGGGTTAGGGTTTGGGTTGATGTTTGGGGTGAGGGTTAGGGTTAGGGTTAGGGTTTCGGTTTGGGATAGGGTTAGGTTTAGGATTAAGATTAGGGTTAGGGTTAGGGTTAGGATTTGTGTTAGGGTTAGGGTTAGGGTTAGGGTTAGGGTTAGGGTTAGGGTTAGGGTTAGTGTTTGCGTTAATGTTTGGGGTTAGGGTTAGGGTTTGGGTTTGGGATAGGGTTAGGGTTAGGATTAGGATTAGGGTTAGGGTTGGGGTTAGGATTTGGGTTAGGGTTAGGGTTAGGGTTAGGGTTGGGGTTAGGGTTAGGGTTAGGGTTAGTATTTGGGTTAGGGTTAGGGTTAGGGTTGGGGTTTGGGTTCGGGTTAGGGTTAGGATTAGGTTTAGGTTTAGGATTAGGGTTAGGGTTTGGGTTATGTATAGGGTTAGGGTTAGGCTTACGGTTAGGGTTAGGGTTAGGGTTAGGGTTAGGAATAGGGTTAGGGTTAGGGTTAGGTGTAGGGTTTGGGTTAGGGTTAGGGTTAAGTTTAGGGTTTGACTTATGGTTAGGGTTTGAGTCAGGTTCGGGTTAGGGTTAGGGTTAGGGTTTGATTTTTAGTTAGGTTTAGGGTTAGCAATA
>JAJHUQ010000078.1:32500-35000 GCA_035773235.1 Eospalax fontanierii | reverse complement strand
GGGTTAGGTTTAGGATTAGGTTTAGGGTTAGGATGAGAGTTAGCGTTAGGGTTAGGGTTAGGGTTAGGGTTACGGTTAGGGTTAGGGTTTGATTTTGAGTTAGGTTTAGGGTTAGCATTAGCGTTAAGTTTAGGGTTAAGGTTATGGTTTGGATTAGGGTTAGGGTTAGGGTTAGGGTTTGGATTAGGTTTAGGGTTAGGGTTAGGGTTTGGATTAGGGTTAGTGTTTGGATTGGGGTTAGGGTTAGGAATAGGGTTAGAGCTAGGGTTAGGGTTAGGAATTGTGTTAGGGTTAGCGTTAGGGTTAGGGTTTGGGTTAGGGTTAGGGTTGGGGTTGGGTTTGGGTTTGTTTTAGGGTTAGGTTTAGGATTTGGTTTAATGTTTGGGGATAGGGTTAGGGTTTGGATTTGGGTTAGGGTTACGTTTAGGTTTACGGTTAAGGTTTGGTTTTGGGTTAGGGTTAGGGTTAGGGATTGGGTTCGGGTTAGGTTTAGGGTTAGGATTAGGGTTAGGTTTAGGCTTAGGGTTAGGGTTAGGGTTTAAGGCTAGTATCAGGGTTATTGTTTGGGTTAAGATTAAGGTTAGGGTTAGGGTTAGGAATAGGGTTAGGGTTAGGATTAGGGTTGGGGTTTGGTTTGGGTTTTGGGTTAGGGTTAGGTTTAGGTTTTGGGTTAGGGTTAGGGTTAGGGTTAGGGTTTGGGTTAGGGTTAAAGTTAGGGTTAGAATTAGGGTTGGGATTAAGTTTACAATTAGAGATAGGGTTAGGGTTTTGGTTTGGGTAGGGTTAGTGTTAGGTTTAGGGGTTGGGTTCGGGTTAGGGTTAGGGTTAGGGTTATGATTAGGGTTAGGGTTAGGGTTAGGATTAGGGTTAGGTTTAGGGTTTGGGTTAGGGTTACGGTTTGGGTTAGGGTTAGGGTTAGGGTTAGGGTTTGAGTTTGGGATAGGGTTAGGGTTAGGATTAGGATTAGGGTTAGGGTAACGGTTAGGATTTGGGTTAGGTTTAGGGTTAGGATTAGAGTTAGGGTTAGGGTTAGGATTAGAGTTAGGGTTAGGGTTAGGGTTAGGGTTAGGGTTAGGGTTAGGAATAGCGTTAGTGTTAGGGTTAGGGTTAGGATTAGAGTTAGTTTTAGGGTTAGGATTAGAGTTAGGGTTAGTGTTTTGGTTTGCGTTAGGGTTAGTGTTAGTGTTTGGGTTAGGGTTAGGGTTAGGGTTAGTGTTAGGGTTAGGGTTTGGGTTAATGTTTGGGGTTAGGGTTAGGGTTAGGGTTAGGGTTTGGGTTTGGGATAGGGTTAGGGTTAGGATTAGGATTAGGGTTAGTGTTAGGGTTAGGATTTGCGTTAGTTTTAGGGTTAGGATTAGAGTTAGGGTTAGGGTTAGGGTTAGGGTTAGGGTTAGGAATAGGGTTATGGTTAGGGTTTGGTTTAGGGTTTAGGGTTAGGTTTAGGGTTATTGTTTGGGTTAAGGTTAGGGTTAGGGTTGGGGTAATGAATAGGGTTAGGTTTAGGGTTAGGGTTAGGCTTTGGTTTAGGGTTTGGGTAAGGGTTAGGTTTAGGTTTTGGGTTAGGGTTAGGGTTAAGGTTAGGGTTTGGGTTAGGGTTAGGGTTAGTATTTGGGTTAGGGTTAGGGTTAATATTAGGTTTAGGTTTAGGATTAGTGTTAGGGTTTGGGTTAGGTTTTGGGTTAGGGTTAGGCTTTGAGTTAGGGTTAGGTTTAGTGTTAGGTTTCGGGTTTGGGTTAGGGTTAGGGTTAGGGATAGGGGTTGGGTTTGGGTTAGGGTCAGGGTTAGTTCTTGGGTTGGGGTTAGGGTTAGGATTAGGGTTAGGGTTAGGTTTATGTTTAGGCTTTGGGTTAGTGTTAGGGTTAGGTTTAGGTTTAGGGTTTGTGTTTGTGTTAGGGTTAGGTTTAGGGTTTGGGTGAATGTTTGGGTTTAGGGTTAGGGTTTGGGTTGGGGTTAGGGTTAGGGTTAGGTTTAGGGTTAGGGTTTGGGTTTGGGTTAGGGTTAGGGTTAGTGTAGGGTTTGGGTTCGGGTTCGGGTTAGGGTTAGGGTTAGGATTACGGGTTGGGTTCGGGTTCGGGTTAAGGTTAGAGTTAGGATTAGGGTTAGGGTTATTGTTAGGATTGGGGTTAGGTTTAAGTTTAGGGTTAGGGTTTGGATTAGGTTTAGGGTTTGGATTAGGGTTAGGGTTAGGAATAGGGTTAGGGTTAGGGTTAGGGTTAGGATTAGGGTTAGGTTTAGGGTTTGGGTTAGGGTTACGGTTTGGGTTAGGGTTAGGGTTAGGGTTAGGGTTTGAGTTTGGGATAGGGTTAGGGTTAGGATTAGGATTAGGGTTAGGGTTACGGTTAGGATTTGGGTTAGGTTTAGGGTTAGGATTAGAGTTAGGGTTAGGGTTAGTGTTAGGGTTAGGGTTAGGGTTAGGAATAGCGTTAGGGTTAGGGTTAGGGTTAGGATTAGAGTTAGGGTTAGTGTTTTGGTTTGCGTTAGGGTTAGTGTTAGTGTTGGG
>JAJHUQ010000078.1:12500-27500 GCA_035773235.1 Eospalax fontanierii | reverse complement strand
TGTTAGGATTGGGGTTAGGTTTAAGTTTAGGGTTAGGGTTTGGATTAGGTTTAGGGTTTGGATTAGGGTTAGGGTTAGGAATAGGGTTAGGGTTAGGGTTAGGGTTAGGATTAGGGTTAGGTTTAGGGTTTGGGTTAGGGTTACGGTTTGGGTTAGGGTTAGGGTTAGGGTTAGGGTTTGAGTTTGGGATAGGGTTAGGGTTAGGATTAGGATTAGGGTTAGGGTTACGGTTAGGATTTGGGTTAGGTTTAGGGTTAGGATTAGAGTTAGGGTTAGGGTTAGTGTTAGGGTTAGGGTTAGGGTTAGGAATAGCGTTAGGGTTAGGGTTAGGGTTAGGATTAGAGTTAGGGTTAGTGTTTTGGTTTGCGTTAGGGTTAGTGTTAGTGTTGGGTTAGTGTTAGGGATAGGGTTAGTGTTAGGGTTAGGGTTTGCGTTAATGTTTGGGGTTAGGGTTAGGGTTTGGGTTTGGGATAGGTTTAGGGTTAGGATTAGGATTAGGGTTAGGGTTGGGGTTAGGATTTGGGTTAGGGTTAGGGTTAGGGTTAGGGTTAGGGTTAGGGTTAGTATTTGGGTTAGGGTTAGGGTTAGGGTTAGGGTTTGGGTTCGGGTTAGGGTTAGGATTAGGTTTAGGTTTAGGATTAGGGTTAGGGTTTGGGTTATGTATAGGGTTAGGGTTAGGCTTAGGGTTAGGGTTAGGGTTAGGGTTAGGGTTAGGAATAGGGTTAGGGTTAGGTTTAGGTGTAGGGTTTGGGTTAGGGTTAGGGTTAAGTTTAGGGTTTGACTTATGGTTAGGGTTTGAGTCAGGTTAGGGTTAGGGTTAGGGTTAGGGTTTGATTTTTAGTTAGGTTTAGGGTTAGCAATATCGTTATGTTTAGGGTTAGGGTTATGGTTTGGATTAGGGTTAGGGTTAGGGTTAGGGTTAGGGTTAGGGTTAGGGTTAGGAATAGGGTTAGAGCTAGGGTTAGGGTTAGGAATTGTGTTAGGGTTAGCGTTAGGGTTAGGGTTTGGGTTAGGGTAGGGTTGGGGTTAGGGTTTGGGTTTGTTTTAGGGTTAGGTTTAGGGTTTGGTTTAATGTTTGGGGATAGGGTTAGGGTTTGGATTTTGGTTAGGGTTAGGAGTAGGTTTAGGGTTAGGGTTTGGTTTTGGGTTAGGGTTAGGGTTAGGGTTAGGGATTGGGTTCGGTTTAGGGTTAGGGTTAGGATTAGGGGTTGGGTTGGGGTTCGGGTTCGGGTTAGGGTTAGGGTTAGGATTAGGGTTAGGTTTAGCCTTAAGGTTAGGTTTAGGGTTTAAGGCTAGTGTTAGGGTTATTTTTTGGGTTAAGATTAGGGTTAGGGTTAGGGTTAGGAATAGGGTTAGGGTTAGGATTAGGGTTAGGGTTTGGTTTAGGGTTTGGGTTAGGGTTAGGTTTAAGTTTTGAGTTAGGGTTAGGTTTAGGGTTAGGGTTTGGGTTAGGGTTAAAGTTAGGGTTAGAATTAGGGTTGGGATTAGGTTTAAAATTAGAGATAGGGTTAGGGTTTTGGTTTCGGTAGGGTTAGTGTTAGGTTTAGGGGTTGCGTTTCGGTTAGGATTAGGGTTAGGTTTAGGATTAGGGTTAGGGTTAGGGTTAGGATTAGGGTTAGGTTTAGGGTTTGGGTTAGTGTTACGGTTTGGGTTAGGGTTAGGGTTAGGGTTAGGGTTTAGGGTTAGGTTTAGGGTTATTGTTTGGGTTAAGATTAGGGTTAGGGTTATGCTAATGAATAGGGTTATGTTTAGGGTTAGGGTTAGGCTTTAGTTTAGGGTTTGGGTAAGGGTTAGGTTTAGGTTTTGGGTTAGGGTTAGGGTTAGGGTTAATGTTAGCGTTTGGGTTAGGGTTAGGGATAGTATTTGGGTTAGGTTTAGGGTTAGGATTAAAGTTCGGGTTAGGATTAGGAATAGGGTTAGGGTTCGGATTAGGGTTACGGTTAGCGTGAGAGTTAGGGTTAGGGTTAGTGTTTAGGGTTAGTGTTAGGGTTATTGTTTGGGTTAAGATTAGGGGTAGGGTTAGGGTTAGGAATAGGGTTAGGGTTAGATTTAGGGTTAGGGTTTGGTTTAGGGTTTGGGTTAGGGTTAGGTTTAGGTTTTGGTTTAGGGTTAGGGTTAGGGTTTGGTTTCGGGTTTGGGTTAGGGTTATGGTTAGGGTTTGGTTTAGGGTTTCGGGTTAGTTTTAGGGTTATTGTTTGGGTTAAGGTTAGGGTTAGGGTTGGGGTAATGAATAGGGTTAGGTTTAGGGTTAGGGTTAGGGTTAGGGTTTAGGGTTAGGGTTAGGGTTAGTGTTAGGGTTAGGGTTAGGATTAGGCTTAGGGTTAGGGTTAGGATTAGATGTAGGTTTAGGGTTTTGGTTTGCGTTAGGGTTAGTGTTAGTGTTTGGGTTAGTGTTAGGGTTAGGGGTAGTGTTAGGGTTAGGGTTTGATTTAGGGTTAGGGTTAGTATTGTGGTTACGATTAGGCTTAAGTTTAGGGTTTGTGTTTGGGTTAGGGTTAGGGTTAGGGTTTGGGTTCGGGTTAGGGTTAGGATTAGGTTTAGGGTTAGGATTAGGGTTAGGGTTTGGGTTATGTATAGGGTTAGGGTTAGGCTTAGGGTTAGGGTTAGGGTTAGGTGTAGGGTTTGGGTTAGGATTAGGGTTAGGGTTAAGTTTAGGGTTTGGGTTATGGTTAGGGTTTGAGTCAGGTTAGGCTTAGGGTTAGGGTTAGGGTTAGGGATAGGGTTAGGGTTAGGGTTTGATTTTGAGTTAGGTTTAGGGTTAGCCTTAGCGTTAAGTTTAGAGTTAAGGTTATGGTTTGGATTAGGGTTAGGGTTAGGGTTAGGGTTAGGATTAGGGTTAGGGTTAGCTTTAGGGTTTGGGTTAGGGTTAGGGTTAGGGTTAGGGTTAGGGTTAGGAATAGGGTTAGAGCTAGGGTTAGGGTTAGGAATTGTGTTAGGGTTAGGATTAGGTTTAGGGTTAGGATTAGGGTTACGGTTAGGTTACGATTAGGGTTAGGTTTAGGGTTTGGGTTAGTGTTACGGTTTGGGTTAGGGTTAGGGTTAGGGTTAGGGTTTGGGTTTGGGATAGGGTTAGGTTTAGGATTAGGATTAGGGTTAGGGTTACGGTTAGGATTTGGGTTAGGTTTAGGGTTAGGATTAGAGTTAGGGTTAGGGTTAGGGTTAGGGTTAGGGTTAGTGTTAGGGTTAGGGTTAGCAATAGCGTTAGGGTTAGGGTTAGGGTTAGGGTTAGGGTTAGGGTTAGGAATAGCGTTAGGGTTAGGGTTAGGGTTAGGATTAGGGTTAGGGTTAGGGTTAGGATTAGAGTTAGGGTTAGTGTTTTGGTTTGCGTTAGGGTTAGTGTTAGTGTTTGGGTTAGTGTTAGGGATAGGGTTAATGTTAGGGTTAGGGTTTGGGTTAATGTTTGGGGTTAGGGTTAGGGTTTGGGTTTGGGATAGTGTTAGGGTTAGGATTAGGATTAGGGTTAGGGTTAGGATTTGGGTTAGGTTTAGGGTTAGGATTAGAGTTAGGGTTAGGGTTAGGGTTAGGGTTAGGGTTAGGGTTAGGAATAGGGTTAGGGTTAGGGTTTAGGGTTAGGTTTAGGGTTATTGTTTGGGTTAAGATTAGGGTTAGGGTTAGGCTAATGAATAGGGTTATGTTTAGGGTTAGGGTTAGGCTTTGGTTTAGGGTTTGGGTAAGGGTTAGGTTTAGGTTTTGGGTTAGGGTTAGGGTTAGTGTTAAGGTTAGGGTTTGGGTTAGGGTTAGGGCTAGTATTTGGGTTAGGGTTAGGGTTAATATTAGGTTTAGGTTTAGGATTAGTGTTAGGGTTTGTGTTAGGTTTTGGGTTAGGGTTAGGCTTTGAGTTAGGGTTAGGTTTAGTGTTAGGTTAAGGTTTGGGTTAGGGTTAGGGTTAGGGATAGGGGTTGGGTTTGGGTTAGGGTCAGGGTTAGTTTTTGTGTTAGGGTTAGGGTTCGGATTAGGTTTAGGGTTAGGTTTAGGTTTAGGCTTTGGGTTAGTGTTAGGGTTATGTTTAGAGTTAGGGTTTGGGTTTGTGTTAGGGTTAGGTTTTGGGTTTGGTTTAATGTTTGGGGATACGGTTAAGGATTGGATTTGGGTTAGGGTTAGGGTTAGGTTTAGGGTTAGAGTTTGGTTTTGGATTAGGGTTAGCGTTAGGGTTAGTGATTGGGTTCGGGTTAGGGTTAGGGTTATAATTGGGGTTAGGTGTGGGCTTGGGGTTATGGTTAGGGTTTAAGGCTAGTATTAGGGTTATTGTTTGGGTTAAGATTGGGGTTAGGGTTAGGGTTAGGAATAGGGTTAGTGTTAGGATTAGGGTTAGGGTTTGGTTTCGGGTTTGGGTTAGGGTTAGGTTTAGGTTTTGGGTTAGGGTTAGGGTTAGGGTTAGGGTTTGGGTTAGGGTTAAAATTAGAGTTAGAATTAGGGTTGAGATTAGGTTTACAATTAGAGATAGGGTTAGGGTTTTGGTTTCGGTAGGGTTAGTGTTAGGTTTAGGGGTTGGGTTCGGGTTAGGGTTAGGTTAAGGGTTAGGATTTGGGTTAGGTTTAGGGTTAGGATTAGAGTTAGGGTTAGGTTTAGGGTTAGGGTTAGGGTTAGGGTTAGGGTTAGGGTTAGAAATAGAGTTAGGGTTAGGGATAGGGTTAGGATTAGGATTAGGGTTAGGGTTAGGATTAGAGTTAGGGTTAGTGTTTTGTTTTGCGTTAGGGTTAGTGTTAGTGTTTGGGTTAGTGTTAGGGATAGGGTTAATGTTAGGGTTACGGTTTGGGTTAATGTTTGGGGTTAGGGTTAGGGTTTGTGTTTGGGATAGTGTTAAGATTAGGATTAGGATTAGGGTTAGGGTTAGGGTTAGGATTTGGGTTAGGTTTAGGGTTAGGATTAGGGTTAAGGTTAGGGTTAGGGTTAGGGTTAGGGTTAGGGTTAGGGTTAGGAATAGGGTTAGGGTTAGGGTTAGGGTTAGCGTTTAGGGTTAGGTTTAGGGTTATTGTTTGGGTTAAGATTAGGGTTAGGGTTAGGCTAATGAATAGGGTTATGTTTAGGGTTAGGGTTAGGCTTTAGTTTAGGGTTTGGGTAAGGGTTAGGTTTAGGTTTTCGGTTAGGGTTAGGGTTAGGGTTAAGGTTAGCGTTTGGGTTAGGGTTAGGGTTAGTATTTGGGTTAGGTTTAGGGTTAGGATTAAAGTTCGGGTTAGGATTAGGAATAGGGTTAGGGTTCGGATTAGGGTTACGGTTAGCGTGAGAGTTAGGGTTAGGGTTAGGGTTTAGGGTTAGTGTTAGGGTTATTGTTTGGGTTAAGATTAGGGGTAGGGTTAGGGTTAGGAATAGGGTTAGGGTTAGATTTAGGGTTAGGGTTTGGTTTAGGGTTTGGGTTAGGGTTAGGTTTAGGTTTTGGTTTAGGGTTAGGGTTAGGGTTAGGGTTAGGGTTAGGAATAGGGTTATGGTTAGGGGTTGGTTTAGGGTTTCGGGTTAGTTTTAGGGTTATTGTTTGGGTTAAGGTTAGGGTTAGGGTTGGGGTAATGAATAGGGTTAGGTTTAGGGTTAGGGTTAGGGTTAGGGTTTAGGGTTAGGGTTAGGGTTAGTGTTAGGGTTAGGGTTAGGATTAGGCTTAGGGTTAGGGTTAGGATTAGATGTAGGGTTAGGGTTTTGGTTTGCGTTAGGGTTAGTGTTAGTGTTTGGGTTAGTGTTAGGGTTAGGGGTAGTGTTAGGGTTAGGGTTTGATTTAGGGTTAGGGTTAGTATTGTGGTTACGATTAGGCTTAAGTTTAGGGTTTGTGTTTGGGTTAGGGTTAGGGTTAGGGTTTGGGTTCGGGTTAGGGTTAGGATTAGGTTTAGGGTTAGGATTAGGGTTAGGGTTTGGGTTATGTATAGGGTTAGGGTTAGGCTTAGGGTTAGGGTTAGGGTTAGGTGTAGGGTTTGGGTTAGGATTAGGGTTAGGGTTAAGTTTAGGGTTTGGGTTATGGTTAGGGTTTGAGTCAGGTTAGGCTTAGGGTTAGGGTTAGGGTTAGGGATAGGGTTAGGGTTAGGGTTTGATTTTGAGTTAGGTTTAGGGTTAGCCTTAGCGTTAAGTTTAGGTTTAAGGTTATGGTTTGGATTAGGGTTAGGGTTAGGGTTAGGGTTAGGATTAGGGTTAGGGTTAGCTTTAGGGTTTGGGTTAGGGTTAGGGTTAGGGTTAGGGTTAGGGTTAGGAATAGGGTTAGAGCTAGGGTTAGGGTTAGGAATTGTGTTAGGGTTAGCGTTAGGGTTAGGGTTTGGGTTAGGATTAGGGTTGGGATTAGGGTTTGGGTTTGTCTTAGGGTTAGGTTTACTGTTTGGTTTAATGTTTGGGGATAGGGTTAGGGATTGGATTTGGGTTAGGGTTAGGGTTAGGTTTAGGGTTAGGGTTTGGTTTTGTGTTAGGGTTAGGGTTAGGGTTAGGGATTGGGTTCGGGTTAAGGTTAGGGTTAGGATTAGGGTTAGGTTTAGGCTTAGGGTTAGGGTTAGGGTTTAAGGCTAGTATTAGGGTTATTGTTTGGGTTAAGATTAGGGTTAGGGTTAGGGTTAGGAATAGGGTTAGGTTTAGGATTAGGGTTAGTGTTTGGTTTCGGGTTTGGGTTAGGGTTAGGTTTAGGTTTTGGGTTAAGTTTAGGGTTAGGGTTAGGGTTTGGGTTAGGGTTAAAGTTAGAGTTAGAATTAGGGTTGGGAATAGGTTTACAATTAGAGATAGGGTTAGGGTTTTGGTTTGGGTAGGGTTAGTGTTAGGTTTAGGGGTTGCGTTCGGGTTAGGGTTAGGGTTAGGGTTAGGATTAGGGTTACGGTTAGGTTACGATTAGGGTTAGGTTTAGGGTTTGGGTTAGTGTTACGGTTTGGGTTAGGGTTAGGGTTAGGGTTTGGGTTTGGGATAGGGTTAGGGTTAGGATTAGGATTAGGGTTAGGGTTACGGTTAGGATTTGGGTTAGGTTTAGGGTTAGGATTAGAGTTAGGGTTAGGGTTAGGGTTAGGGTTAGGGTTAGGGTTAGTGTTAGGGTTAGGGTTAGCAATAGCGTTAGGGTTAGGGTTAGGGTTAGGGTTAGGGTTAGGAATAGCGTTAGGGTTAGGGTTAGGGTTAGGATTAGGGTTAGGGTTAGGGTTAGGATTAGAGTTAGGGTTAGTGTTTTGGTTTGCATTAGGGTTAGTGTTAGTGTTTGGGTTAGTGTTAGGGATAGGGTTAATGTTAGGGTTAGGGTTTGGGTTAATGTTTGGGGTTAGGGTTAGGGTTTGGGTTTGGGATAGTGTTAGGGTTAGGATTAGGATTAGGGTTAGGGTTAGGATTTGGGTTAGGTTTAGGGTTAGGATTAGAGTTAGGGTTAGGGTTAGGGTTAGGGTTAGGGTTAGGAATAGGGTTAGGGTTAGGGTTAGGGTTAGGGTTTAGGGTTAGGTTTAGGGTTATTGTTTGGGTTAAGATTAGGGTTAGGGTTAGGCTAATGAATAGGGTTATGTTTAGGGTTAGGGTTAGGCTTTGGTTTAGGGTTTGGGTAAGGGTTAGGTTTAGGTTTTGGGTTAGGGTTAGGGTTAGGGTTAGGGTTAGGGTTAGCAATAGCGTTAGGGTTAGGGTTAGGGTTAGGGTTAGGGTTAGGAATAGCGTTAGGGTTAGGGTTAGGGTTAGGATTAGGGTTAGGGTTAGGGTTAGGATTAGAGTTAGGGTTAGTGTTTTGGTTTGCGTTAGGGTTAGTGTTAGTGTTTGGGTTAGTGTTAGGGATAGGGTTAATGTTAGGGTTAGGGTTTGGGTTAATGTTTGGGGTTAGGGTTAGGGTTTGGGTTTGGGATAGTGTTAGGGTTAGGATTAGGATTAGGGTTAGGGTTAGGATTTGGGTTAGGGTTAGGGTTAGGAATAGGGTTAGGGTTAGGGTTAGGGTTAGGGTTTAGGGTTAGGTTTAGGGTTATTGTTTGGGTTAAGATTAGGGTTAGGGTTAGGCTAATGAATAGGGTTATGTTTAGGGTTAGGGTTAGGCTTTGGTTTAGGATTTGGGTTAGGGTTAGGTTTAGGTTTTGGGTTAGGGTTAGGGTTAGTGTTAAGGTTAGGGTTTGGGTTAGGGTTAGGGTTAGTATTTGGGTTAGGGTTAGGGTTAATATTAGGTTTAGGTTTAGGATTAGTGTTAGGGTTTGTGTTAGGTTTTGGGTTAGGGTTAGGCTTTGAGTTAGGGTTAGGTTTAGTGTTAGGTTAAGGTTTGGGTTAGGGTTAGGGTTAGGGATAGGGGTTGGGTTTGGGTTAGGGTCAGGGTTAGTTTTTGTGTTAGGGTTAGGGTTCGGATTAGGTTTAGGGTTAGGTTTAGGTTTAGGCTTTGGGTTAGTGTTAGGGTTATGTTTAGGGTTAGGGTTTGGGTTTGTGTTAGGGTTAGGTTTTGGGTTTGGTTTAATGTTTGGGGATACGGTTAGGGATTGGATTTGGGTTAGGGTTAGGGTTAGGTTTAGGGTTAGAGTTTTGGTTTTGGATTAGGGTTAGCGTTAGGGTTAGTGATTGGGTTCGGGTTAGGGTTAGGGTTATAATTAGGGTTAGGTTTAGGCTTAGGGTTATGGTTAGGGTTTAAGGCTAGTATTAGGGTTATTGTTTGGTTTAAGATTGGGGTTAGGGTTAGGGTTAGGAATAGGGTTAGTGTTAGGATTAGGGTTAGGGTTTGGTTTCGGGTTTGGGTTAGGGTTAGGTTTAGGTTTTGGGTTAGGTTTAGGGTTAGGGTTAGGGTTTGGGTTAGGGTTAAAATTAGAGTTAGAATTAGGGTTGAGATTAGGTTTACAATTAGAGATAGGGTTAGGGTTTTGGTTTCGGTAGGGTTAGTGTTAGGTTTAGGGGTTGGGTTCGGGTTAGGGTTAGGTTAAGGGTTAGGATTTGGGTTAGGTTTAGGGTTAGGATTAGAGTTAGGGTTAGGTTTAGGGTTAGGGTTAGGGTTAGGGTTAGGGTTAGGGTTAGGAATAGCGTTAGGGTTAGGGTTAGGGTTAGGATTAGGATTAGGGTTAGGGTTAGGATTAGAGTTAGGGTTAGTGTTTTGTTTTGCGTTAGGGTTAGTGTTAGTGTTTGGGTTAGTGTTAGGGATAGGGTTAATGTTAGGGTTACGGTTTGGGTTAATGTTTGGGGTTAGGGTTAGGGTTTGTGTTTGGGATAGTGTTAAGATTAGGATTAGGATTAGGGTTAGGGTTAGGGTTAGGATTTGGGTTAGGTTTAGGGTTAGGATTAGGGTTAAGGTTAGGGTTAGGGTTAGGGTTAGGGTTAGGGTTAGGGTTAGGAATAGGGTTAGGGTTAGGGTTAGGGTTAGGGTTTAGGGCTAGGTTTAGGGTTTTTGTTTGGGTTAAGATTAGGGTTAGGGTTAGGCTAATGAATAGGGTTATGTTTAGGGTTAGGGTTAGGCTTTAGTTTAGGGTTTGGGTAAGGGTTAGGTTTAGGTTTTCGGTTAGGGTTAGGGTTAGGGTTAAGGTTAGCGTTTGGGTTAGGGTTAGGGTTAGTATTTGGGTTAGGTTTAGGGTTAGGATTAAAGTTCGGGTTAGGATTAGGAATAGGGTTAGGGTTCGGATTAGGGTTACGGTTAGCGTGAGAGTTAGGGTTAGGGTTAGGGTTTAGGGTTAGTGTTAGGGTTATTGTTTGGGTTAAGATTAGGGGTAGGGTTAGGGTTAGGAATAGGGTTAGGGTTAGATTTAGGGTTAGGGTTTGGTTTAGGGTTTGGGTTAGGGTTAGGTTTAGGTTTTGGTTTAGGGTTAGGGTTAGGGTTAGGGTTAGGGTTAGGAATAGGGTTATGGTTAGGGTTTGGTTTAGGGTTTCGGGTTAGTTTTAGGGTTATTGTTTGGGTTAAGGTTAGGGTTAGGGTTGGGGTAATGAATAGGGTTAGGTTTAGGGTTAGGGTTAGGGTTAGGGTTTAGGGTTAGGGTTAGGGTTAGTGTTAGGGTTAGGGTTAGGATTAGGCTTAGGGTTAGGGTTAGGATTAGATGTAGGGTTAGGGTTTTGGTTTGCGTTAGGGTTAGTGTTAGTGTTTGGGTTAGTGTTAGGGTTAGGGGTAGTGTTAGGGTTAGGGTTTGATTTAGGGTTAGGGTTAGTATTGTGGTTACGATTAGGCTTAAGTTTAGGGTTTGTGTTTGGGTTAGGGTTAGGGTTAGGGTTTGGGTTCGGGTTAGGGTTAGGATTAGGTTTAGGGTTAGGATTAGGGTTAGGGTTTGGGTTATGTATAGGGTTAGGGTTAGGCTTAGGGTTAGGGTTAGGGTTAGGTGTAGGGTTTGGGTTAGGATTAGGGTTAGGGTTAAGTTTAGGGTTTGGGTTATGGTTAGGGTTTGAGTCAGGTTAGGCTTAGGGTTAGGGTTAGGGTTAGGGATAGGGTTAGGGTTAGGGTTTGATTTTGAGTTAGGTTTAGGGTTAGCCTTAGCGTTAAGTTTAGGTTTAAGGTTATGGTTTGGATTAGGGTTAGGGTTAGGGTTAGGGTTAGGATTAGGGTTAGGGTTAGCTTTAGGGTTTGGGTTAGGGTTAGGGTTAGGGTTAGGGTTAGGGTTAGGAATAGGGTTAGAGCTAGGGTTAGGGTTAGGAATTGTGTTAGGGTTAGCGTTAGGGTTAGGGTTTGGGTTAGGATTAGGGTTGGGATTAGGGTTTGGGTTTGTCTTAGGGTTAGGTTTACTGTTTGGTTTAATGTTTGGGGATAGGGTTAGGGATTGGATTTGGGTTAGGGTTAGGGTTAGGTTTAGGGTTAGGGTTTGGTTTTGTGTTAGGGTTAGGGTTAGGGTTAGGGATTGGGTTCGGGTTAAGGTTAGGGTTAGGATTAGGGTTAGGTTTAGGCTTAGGGTTAGGGTTAGGGTTTAAGGCTAGTATTAGGGTTATTGTTTGGGTTAAGATTAGGGTTAGGGTTAGGGTTAGGAATAGGGTTAGGTTTAGGATTAGGGTTAGTGTTTGGTTTCGGGTTTGGGTTAGGGTTAGGTTTAGGTTTTGGGTTAAGTTTAGGGTTAGGGTTAGGGTTTGGGTTAGGGTTAAAGTTAGAATTAGAATTAGGGTTGGGAATAGGTTTACAATTAGAGATAGGGTTAGGGTTTTGGTTTGGGTAGGGTTAGTGTTAGGTTTAGGGGTTGCGTTCGGGTTAGGGTTAGGGTTAGGGTTAGGATTAGGGTTACGGTTAGGTTACGATTAGGGTTAGGTTTAGGGTTTGGGTTAGTGTTACGGTTTGGGTTAGGGTTAGGGTTAGGGTTAGGGTTTGGGTTTGGGATAGGGTTAGGGTTAGGATTAGGATTAGGGTTAGGGTTACGGTTAGGATTTGGGTTAGGTTTAGGGTTAGGATTAGAGTTAGGGTTAGGGTTAGGGTTAGGGTTAGGGTTAGGGTTAGGGTTAGTGTTAGGGTTAGGGTTAGCAATAGCGTTAGGGTTAGGGTTAGGGTTAGGGTTAGGGTTAGGAATAGCGTTAGGGTTAGGGTTAGGGTTAGGATTAGGGTTAGGGTTAGGGTTAGGATTAGAGTTAGGGTTAGTGTTTTGGTTTGCGTTAGGGTTAGTGTTAGTGTTTGGGTTAGTGTTAGGGATAGGGTTAATGTTAGGGTTAGGGTTTGGGTTAATGTTTGGGGTTAGGGTTAGGGTTTGGGTTTGGGATAGTGTTAGGGTTAGGATTAGGATTAGGGTTAGGGTTAGGATTTGGGTTAGGTTTAGGGTTAGGATTAGAGTTAGGGTTAGGGTTAGGGTTAGGGTTAGGGTTAGGAATAGGGTTAGGGTTAGGGTTAGGGTTAGGGTTTAGGGTTAGGTTTAGGGTTATTGTTTGGGTTAAGATTAGGGTTAGGGTTAGGCTAATGAATAGGGTTATGTTTAGGGTTAGGGTTAGGCTTTGGTTTAGGGTTTGGGTAAGGGTTAGGTTTAGGTTTTGGGTTAGGGTTAGGGTTAGGGTTAGGGTTAGGGTTAGCAATAGCGTTAGGGTTAGGGTTAGGGTTAGGGTTAGGGTTAGGAATAGCGTTAGGGTTAGGGTTAGGGTTAGGATTAGGGTTAGGGTTAGGGTTAGGATTAGAGTTAGGGTTAGTGTTTTGGTTTGCGTTAGGGTTAGTGTTAGTGTTTGGGTTAGTGTTAGGGATAGGGTTAATGTTAGGGTTAGGGTTTGGGTTAATGTTTGGGGTTAGGGTTAGGGTTTGGGTTTGGGATAGTGTTAGGGTTAGGATTAGGATTAGGGTTAGGGTTAGGATTTGGGTTAGGGTTAGGGTTAGGAATAGGGTTAGGGTTAGGGTTAGGGTTAGGGTTTAGGGTTAGGTTTAGGGTTATTGTTTGGGTTAAGATTAGGGTTAGGGTTAGGCTAATGAATAGGGTTATGTTTAGGGTTAGGGTTAGGCTTTGGTTTAGGATTTGGGTAAGGGTTAGGTTTAGGTTTTGGGTTAGGGTTAGGGTTAGTGTTAAGGTTAGGGTTTGGGTTAGGGTTAGGGTTAGTATTTGGGTTAGGGTTAGGGTTAATATTAGGTTTAGGTTTAGGATTAGTGTTAGGGTTTGTGTTAGGTTTTGGGTTAGGGTTAGGCTTTGAGTTAGGGTTAGGTTTAGTGTTAGGTTAAGGTTTGGGTTAGGGTTAGGGTTAGGGATAGGGGTTGGGTTTGGGTTAGGGTCAGGGTTAGTTTTTGTGTTAGGGTTAGGGTTCGGATTAGGTTTAGGGTTAGGTTTAGGTTTAGGCTTTGGGTTAGTGTTAGGGTTATGTTTAGGGTTAGGGTTTGGGTTTGTGTTAGGGTTAGGTTTTGGGTTTGGTTTAATGTTTGGGGATACGGTTAGGGATTGGATTTGGGTTAGGGTTAGGGTTAGGTTTAGGGTTAGAGTTTTGGTTTTGGATTAGGGTTAGCGTTAGGGTTAGTGATTGGGTTCGGGTTAGGGTTAGGGTTATAATTAGGGTTAGGTTTAGGCTTAGGGTTATGGTTAGGGTTTAAGGCTAGTATTAGGGTTATTGTTTGGTTTAAGATTGGGGTTAGGGTTAGGGTTAGGAATAGGGTTAGTGTTAGGATTAGGGTTAGGGTTTGGTTTCGGGTTTGGGTTAGGGTTAGGTTTAGGTTTTGGGTTAGGTTTAGGGTTAGGGTTAGGGTTTGGGTTAGGGTTAAAGTTAGAGTTAGAATTAGGGTTGGGATTAGGTTTACAATTAGAGATAGGGTTAGGGATTTGGTTTCGGTAGGGTTAGTGTTAGGTTTAGGGGTTGGGTTCGGGTTAGGGTTAGGGTCAGGGTTAGGATTTGGGTTAGGTTTAGGGTTAGGATTAGAGTTAGGGTTAGGTTTAGGGTTAGGGTTAGGGTTAGGGTTAGGGTTAGGAATAGCGTTAGGGTTAGGGTTAGGGTTAGGATTAGGATTAGGGTTAGGGTTAGGATTAGAGTTAGGGTTAGTGTTTTGTTTTGCGTTAGGGTTAGTGTTAGTGTTTGGGTTAGTGTTAGGGATAGGGTTAATGTTAGGGTTACGGTTTGGGTTAATGTTTGGGGTTAGGGTTAGGGTTTGTGTTTGGGATAGTGTTAAGATTAGGATTAGGATTAGGGTTAGGGTTAGGGTTAGGATTTGGGTTAGGTTTAGGGTTAGGATTAGGGTTAAGGTTAGGGTTAGGGTTAGGGTTAGGGTTAGGGTTAGGAATAGGGTTAGGGTTAGGGTTAGGGTTAGGGTTTAGGGTTAGGTTTAGGGTTATTGTTTGGGTTAAGATTAGGGTTAGGGTTAGGCTAATGAATAGGGTTATGTTTAGGGTTAGGGTTAGGCTTTAGTTTAGGGTTTGAGTAAGGGTTAGGTTTAGGTTTTCGGTTAGGGTTAGGGTTAGGGTTAAGGTTAGGGTTTGGGTTAGGGTTAGGGTTAGTATTTGGGTTAGGTTTAGGGTTAGGATTAAAGTTAGGGTTAGGATTAGGAATAGGGTTAGGGTTCGGATTAGGGTTACGGTTAGCGTGAGAGTTAGGGTTAGGGTTAGGGTTTAGGGTTAGTGTTAGTGTTATTGTTTGGGTTAAGATTAGGGGTAGGGTTAGGGTTAGCAATAGGGTTAGGGTTAGATTTAGGGTTAGGGTTTGGTTTAGGGTTTGGGTTAGGGTTAGGTTTAGGTTTTGGGTTAGGGTTAGGGTTAGGGTTAGGGTTAGGAATAGGGTTATGGTTAGGGTTTGGTTTAGGGTTTCGGGTTAGTTTTAGGGTTATTGTTTGGGTTAAGGTTAGGGTTAGGGTTGGGGTAATGAATAGGGTTAGGTTTAGGGTTAGGGTTAGGCTTTGGTTTAGGGTTTGGGTAAGGGTTAGGTTTAGGTTTTGGGTTAGGGTTAGGGCTTGGGTTAAGGTTAGGGTTTGGGTTAGGGTTAGGGTTAGTATTTGGGTTAGGGTTAGGGTTAATATTAGGTTTAGGTTTAGGATTAGTGTTAGGGTTTGGGTTAGGTTTTGGATTAGGGTTAGGCTTTGAGTTAGGGTTAGGTTTAGTGTTAGGTTTAGGGTTTGGGTTAGGGTTAGGGTTAGGGATAGGGGTTGGGTTTGGGTTAGGGTCAGGGTTAGTTTTTGGGTTGAGGTTAGGTTTAGGATTAGGGTTAGGGTTAGGTTTAGGTTTAGGCTTTGGGTTAGTGTTAGGTTTAGGTTTAGGGTTAGGGTTTGGGTTTGTGTTAGGGTTAGGTTTAGGGTTTGGGTTAATGTTTGGGTTTAGGGTTAGGGTTTGGGTTTGGGTTAGGGTTAGGGCTAGGGTTAGGGTTAGGGTTTCGGTTTGGGTTAGGGTTAGGGTTAGTGTAGGGTTTGGGTTCGGGTTCGGGTTAGGGTTAGGGTTAGGATTACGGGTTGGGTTCGGGTTCGGTTAAGGTTAGAGTTAGGATTAGGGTTAGGGTTACTGTTAGGATTGGGGTTACGTTTAAGTTTAGGGTTAGGGTTTGGATTAGGGTTAGGGTTTGGATTAGGGTTAGGGTTAGGAATAGGGTTAGGGTTAGGGATAGGGTTTGGATTAGGGTTAGGGTTTGGATTAGGGTTAGGTTTAGGATTAGGGTTAGAGCTAGGGTTAGGGTTAGGAATTGTGTTAGGGTTAGCGTTAGGGTTAGGATTAGGGTTAGGGTTAGGGTTATGGTTAGGGATTGATTTTAGTTAGGTTTAGGGTTAACATTAGCGTTAAG
>JAJHUQ010000078.1:7500-10000 GCA_035773235.1 Eospalax fontanierii | reverse complement strand
TAGGGTTAGGAATAGCGTTAGGGTTAGGGTTAGGGATAGGTTTAGGATTAGGGTTAGGGTTGACGTTAGGGTTTGGGTTTGTTTTAGGGTTAGGTTTAGGGTTTGGTTTAATGTTTGGGGATAGGGTTAGGTGTTGGATTTGGTTTAGGGTTAGGGTTAGGTTTAGGGTTAGGGTTTGGTTTTGGGTTAGGGTTAGGGTTAGGGTTAGGGATTGGGTTCGGGTTAGGGTTAGGGTTAGGATTAGGGGTTGGGTTGGGGTTCGGGTTAGGATTAGGGTTAGGATTAGGGTTAGGTTTAGGCTTAGGGTTAGGGTTAGGGTTTAAGGCTAGTGTTAGGGTTATTGTTTGTGTTAAGATTAGAGTTAGGGTTAGGGTTAGGGTTAGGATTAGGGTTAGGTTTTGGTTTAGGGTTTGGGTTAGGGTTAGGTTTAGGTTTTGGGTTAGGGTTAGGGTTAGGGTTTGGGTTAGGGTTAAAGTTAGTGTTAGAATTAGGGTTCGGATTAGGTTTACAATTAGAGATAGGGTTAGGGTTTTGGTTTGGGTAGGGTTAGTGTTAGGTTTAGGGGTTGGGTTCGGGTTCGGGTTAGGGTTAGGGTTAGGATTAGGGTTAGGGTTAGGGTTAGGATTAGGGTTAGGTTTAGGGTTTGGGTTAGTGTTACGGTTTGGGTTAGGGTTAGGGTTAGGGTTAGGGTTTGGGTTTGGGATAGGGTTAGGGTTAGGATTAGTTTTAGGGATAGGGTTACGGTTAGGATTTGGGTTAGGTTTAGGGTTAGGATTAGAGTTAGGGTTAGGGTTAGGGTTAGGGTTAGGGTTAGGGTTAGGAATAGCGTTAGGGTTAGGGTTAGGGTTAGGGTTAGGATTAGGGTTAGGGTTGACGTTAGGGTTTGGGTTTGTTTTAGGGTTAGGTTTAGGGTTTGGTTTAATGTTTGGGGATAGGGTTAGGTGTTGGATTTGGTTTAGGGTTATGGTTAGGTTTAGGGTTAGGGTTTGGTTTTGGGTTAGGGTTAGGGTTAGGGTTAGGGATTGGGTTGGGGTTCAGGTTAGGATTAGGGTTAGGATTAGGTTTAGGTTTAGGCTTAGGGTTAGGGTTATGGTTTAAGGCTAGTGTTAGGGTTATTGTTTGTGTTAAGATTAATGTTAGGGTTAGTGTTAGGGTTAGGATTAGGGTTAGGTTTTGGTTTAGGGTTTGGGTTAGGGTTAGGTTTAGGTTTTGGGTTAGGGTTAGGGTTAGGGTTTGGGTTAGGGTTAAAGTTAGTGTTAGAATTAGGGTTCGGATTAGGTTTACAATTAGAGATAGGGTTAGGGTTTTGGTTTGGGTAGGGTTAGTGTTAGGTTTAGGGGTTGGGTTCGGGTTAGGGTTAGGGTTAGGGTTAGGGTTAGGGTTAGGGATAGGATTAGGGTTAGGTTTAGGGTTTGGGTTAGTGTTACGTTTTGGGTTAGGGTTAGGGTTAGGGTTAGGGTTTGGGTTTGGGTTTGGGATAGGGTTAGGGTTAGGATTAGTTTTAGGGTTAGGGTTACGGTTAGGATTTGGGTTAGGTTTAGGGTTAGGATTAGAGTTAGGGTTAGGGTTAGGGTTAGGGTTAGGAATAGCGTTAGGGTTAGGGTTAGGGTTAGGGTTAGGGTTAGGGTTAGGGTTAGGATTAGGGTTAGGGTTAGGGTTAGGATTAGAGTTAGGGTTAGTGTTTTGGTTTGCGTTAGGGTTAGTGTTAGTGTTTGGGTTAGTGTTAGGGATAGGGTTAGTGTTAGGTTTAGGGTTTGGGTTGATGTTTGGGGTGAGGGTTAGGGTTAGGGTTAGGGTTTCGGTTTGGGATAGGGTTAGGTTTAGGATTAGGATTAGGGTTAGGGTTAGGGTTAGGATTTGTGTTAGGTTTAGGGTTAGGATTAGAGTTAGGGTTAGGGTTAGGGTTAGGTTTAGGATTAGGAATAGGGTTAGGGTTAGAGTTAGGGTTAGGTTTAGGGTTATTGTTTGGGTTAAGGTTAGGGTTAGGGTTAGGGTAATGAATAGGGTTAGGTTTAGGGTTAGGGTTAGGCTTTGGTTTAGGGTTTGGGTAAGAATTAGGTTTAGGTTTTTGGCTAGGGATAGGGATAGGGTTAGGGTCAGTATTTGGGTTAGGGTTAATATTAGGTTTAGGTTTAGGATTAGTGTTAGGGTTTGGGTGAGGTTTTGGGTTAGGGTTGGGCTTTGAGTTAGGGTTAGGTTTAGTGTTAGGTTTAGGGTTTGGGTTAGGGTTAGGGTTAGGGATAGGGGTTGGGTTTGGGTTAGGGTCAGGGTTAGTTTTTGGGTTAGGGTTAGGGTTAGGATTAGGGTTAGGGTTAGGTTTAGGTTTAGGCTTTGGGTTAGTGTTAGGGTTAGGTTTAGGGTTAGGGTTTGGGTTTGTGTTAGGGTTAGATTTAGGATTTGGGTTAATGTTTGGGGTTAGGGTTAGGGTTTGTGTTTGGGTTAGGATTAGGGTAAGGTTTAGGGTTTAGGTTTGGGTTTATGTTTGGGTTAGGGTTAGGTT